>JAODXP020000013.1:4482784-4622784 GCA_027497455.2 Sardinella longiceps | reverse complement strand
GCATAGCTATAGTGGTTTATTTGCTTTTCCTAATGATGTTAACGTGATTTTTCTTTTCAACACAATGCTCCATTCACATACAAACACAGTTTTACAACATTTATTGTATAAACTACAGTCTAAAAAATGGTACACTCAAGACGACAATGTACAACAAAATCAAAATGAAAAAGAAAAAAAAAAACTGAACAACACACATGTGAAATCATGGATGTTCAGTCAGTTGTGCAACTCTGAGGCATAAAAGATGATTTACTCTGACTAGGCTAGCATCAATTTCAAGTTCTATCAACATTTTAAACACGTTAGATTATCCCATGACTTGGGTAATGAATATTACAATGGGTGAATGGATTTATATTTCATTTTCAGTGTATGAGAAGTGTTTCATAACATGCACATGAACACCCATTTGATACAGTATGCTTGAAATACAGCAATAACTTTTCAGTCAGTCATTAGTCACAGTTCAAGTGTGTCTGTAGAGAAAGTATTCAGTCCAGTCTCTACTCAGATATGAAGTAGAATTCTAGTATATAATATATATGTATATATACAGTATAGGCAGCATGAAAGTTAAAAACATATATCCCTTTACCAACTTACAGTAACAATCTTTGATTGTCACAAAACACAATTCGGTAACACTTTACTTGAGTTTGTCCACACAATAGTGACACGAGTTTGCCATAAAACATCACATGACATTTTAAATGTTCATAACTGTTGATTTTTGTCATGTAAAGTTGACACTCTTACAGATGTCAAAACACAAAATGAAAAATACAAATCCTATTGTGTGTGCCATTTAGAGTACTAAGTTCTTTCATGTTAAGTACAGTCATAAATATGAATTAAGTGTCATTAAGTTCCATACATGCCATGTTCATGACAGGCTTATGTCACATTCATGACAGGCTTATGTCACTCTTGTGTCCACATAAAGAAAGAAACAAAGTCTGGAACACCAATTGCTCCCAGAATAAGTTTACTAAAAAAAATGTGACGTTTTGGGCCGCTGCCCTTCATCAGGCGTCACGTTTTTTTGAGTTAACTTATTCTAGGGGCAACTGGTGTTACAGGCTTTTTTGTTTTTCACACTCTTATGTCCACACTAGGGATGGGTATTGATAAGATTTTATCAATATCAATGCCATTATCAATTCTGCCTATCAATCCAATTCCTTATCAATACTCTTATCGATTCCTGAGTAGCCTAGTTCATGCCAAAAAAAGGCAGTCTTTATAGGCTTGAGAACAGCTATGTGTCTCTGTCTCCTCAATATGGTAGGCTATGTGAATCAGTGGAGTTAATGTGATAGCTTGCTATGAAAACTGCAGTTAGCACGTGGCACTAATGCACCGCGACGTGCAGGCAGAGAAACTAAAGAATTGATAAGAGAATTGATAACGTTTGGAGACATACAATATCGATGGAATTGATAATTTTGAACCGGTTTTGAATTGGAATTGTTCTCGATACCCAACCCTAGTCCACACCCTCAGGTAAAGTGTGCCCCACAATTCTTCGGGCGCTGATTCATCTGATTACAGGGCAGTGGAATGCTGGACTTCTCCCAGTTTGTATTCAGCCTGTCGGTGAGTCGTGTCCTGATTGCGGAAGTTGAGCTGGTTAAATTCACTGGCAATGACAGGCAGCGTCTTGCCTTTGGTCTCCGGCAGGAACACGCCGATGTAGAGCGCTGTGAGCACGCACACCACAGCGAAGGGAACGAAGCAGTACTGGCCCAGTCCACTCTACAAGACAAACAAGCACAGATCGCACAAGGAAAGAAATGAAGATGTTTTTTTTTAGTTTGACATGTGCTTGAACTTCCCAAACCCACTCACCTTTCAGCTACAAATGTCCATGAAATTCCATGAGTGTTCAACTGTGCTCTTTATACTAAGCATGGTGAAAAGGGAGCCACAAATGATCTCTAATACTGATCTCAACACAACAACACCCATGCTGTTTTAAGTGTTTGTTCCCCAAAAGCATAGTTGCTAACTAAGTTAAATCATCAGCTAACTAGGTTAGCAACTTTAGTGGTTGCAATGCAATTTCCCATAGCCAACTAACTTGTTAGCAATGTTATGCTTCTGGGAAACTGACTGACTGGTATTATCTTAAGATAGAGAATACACACGGCTGGTTCTTACCACAATGAATGGGAAGAGCATTCCCACAATGAAGAGATTCAGCCACATGAGGGAGCCAGCAATCATATATGCAGCCGGGCGAGCTGTCTGGTTAAAGATCTCCGTGGGCAGCACTCCTGTTACACCAGCTGAAGGCACACACACACACACACACACACACACACACACACACACACACACACACACACACACACACACACACACACAAAAGAACACACACGCACACACACACACACACACACACACACACACACACACACACACACACACACACACACACACACACAAATGAGATATTCTAATCTTAAAAATCTTCATATTGACAATCACCATGCACACAAAAAAACCCTAATGGAATGTAACAGCCTATTTAAGATGCAAGAGAGGGCTGTCTTACCTGGTCCCATTCCAAAGCTGAGGATGTATGTGAAGACACAGCCCATGCTTAGAAAAGGCATCCAGCTCACTACATGCTGTGAAACACAGTGGAGAATTATAACTGCTGTATAATAACTGATGAATTAGTTAATTCCATTGTCCGATGAGAAAAATATTCACACAGTGTTGCATACAACATGTTTTAGGTTCTGCAACACAAGCATTACTGTCTAGGTGCTTCAGATTTCATAATTGTATCCAAACAAACAAACAAATAAAAAAAAGTCAGAAAATAATAAACATTATCATAAACTTTATACATATAATAATGGGACATGATATCTGGATACAGGCTCACAATGTTGTGAAGCATCCAGGATTGAGACTCATATCTGTCATGTTACTGGTGAATCGCTTGTCTGTTTTCTGTCTCTTTTACCAGCACAACTGTAGATTGGGTACAGTACAGTACAGTACAGGAGCACTCTAGAGACACAGAGAGCATCCAGTGGCTGACAGAGCATCTGATGACTGGGAACGTGATTCCCTCAGGAGCTGAGCTGACTAGGGCTAGCAACTCAACTGTGACCAACTGCACCACAACAACAACAGCAGTCTGACAACTCCATCAGCTTGTGCATTCACATATGCCTATGTGCATGTGAATGTATGCATTATCCAAGTCTATCAACCAATCGATCGATCAATCTATCTCTAATGGCATTAAGATATGTACTGCATGTGTATGTGTGGATACTTCCTACTATTTTGCATTCAAAAGAACATATAAACATAATTTTCCATAAGAATAATGGAGGATTGACATGCCTCCCCTTCAACTGGTCTCAAATATTCATGACTGGACGGACGAATTGTCGGTGTCTAATCCAGTGGCGTAATCCAAAGTATCCAGTGTAGTGTGTGAAGTCTAGCAGTGGTCAGGTATCACGAGTGGACAGGTGAGTGTGTAGCGTCAGCTCACACTGATGAATAATGGATATATACCTCAAACGACAGAGCCACGGTGAACACTACAGCCCAGCACGCCATGAGGATGTAGCCTCCCATTAGCAGCACCCGCCGGCCTTGCCGCTCAATCAGCAGGTTCTGACAATCACAGACACAGCAAACACAGGGAACACAAACAGGAGTTACACATGCCAAGTTACACACATTCATGTTCCAGCTTTACTTTTTAACCTCTATTTCATTTCTGATTTTTAAGTTCTTTCCTTCAATTGCTAACCAGGTGTTTACACCAAGTTACAGTACACACGGTCATGTTCCAGCTTTACTATTTAAAATCTGGAACATTTCTGATTTTTAAGTTCTTTCTTTCTATTGCTAACTGGGTGTTTACACCAAGTTAAACATGTTCATGTTCCAGCAGACAGAATTCAAATGCTCAGATGCACAAACCTCTAAGTGCCATTGCAATTATTTTTAGGAAATATATTTATATAATGTTGATAAGCTATATCACTCCAACAGACATCGTATTGATTTGGCCTGAATTGTTTGTAGGCCTACTTGACAAAAATATTTAAATTGCAGTTTGATAGAGATTTCCTGGAAAGTATGATTTAAACAACTTAACTTTTGAATATTTTGGAAAATGGATTTGGATGCTTTTGAATCTGACCTCTTCCTGAACTCTGTTGTTTTCTGATTTTTAATTCCTTCCTTCTACTGCTAACCCAGGTGTCCATTATTCAAAAGCATAGTTTCTAACCACCTAGCAACTTAGTTAGTTGGCACTAGGAAATTGAATTGCAACCAACAAAGTTGCTAAGTGAGTTAGCCACTACAGTATGCTTTTGAGAAACAGACCCCAGCACTGATTTGTTTTGCTACAGTAAGAGGGGTGAAAGTCTTTCACCCGTCTGTGCTCTTGTTATATAAGCTAAGCAGGATCAGCAGCCCCACATGCTTACAGATATAATACAGGCGGTGAATTCACATGTGCCTGTGCCAATGGTGATGTACTGAATGGCGGCAGGAGATATTCCAGCTTCTTGGAACACGTAGGAGGCGTAGAAATAAATCTGCAAAAAGACACGGGATAAGAGATGTTAGTGATTGTTCATGAACATAATTATTCTCTCTCTCTCTCTCTCTCTCTCTCTCTCTCTCTCTCTCTCTCTCTCTCTCTCTCTCTCTCTCTCTCTCTCTCTCCCCCCCACACACACACACACACACACACACACACACACACACACACATTTTTTTCTGTGCAAATCTCCTTGAGCTTGTTAGTCACAGAGTCAGCTGTTTTTGAAATTGCAGTCTAAGTCTACTAAAAGGTATCCCTCACAGGTAACCTCGTTACACAGTGTTTGTTATTTTAAAAGAAACTTTTCAATGAAAAAGAAAAAAAATATATTTTTTGAGTGCTACTAGGAGAAGGCCTATAAGAAATATATTTCAACCAGGTACTCTTTGGAAGCCGGGCAAAAATTAAAGCTCAAAAAACTTAAAAAGGTAAAAGGCACTCAGTTTGGATAAAAAGTAAATACAAGCCTTTAATAATGGGACACTTTTCATTGTTCCTTTTCCCCAGAGCCAAGCATCTACGGTATGTAAAGCACATTTTAGTTGGCCATTATATTCACACTAAATATTTGAACAGTTGCTATGAAGTGGTATTCTCCAAAATTCCCACCCCTAAATTATTAATGTCCCATCTCAAATATCCAGCTCTGTTACTCCAACAGAAAGAGGAGCCACCCAAAGTCCACTGGATCATTCATGTAGGTTCGGAAAGAGGAAATGACACCTTGCTTGCTAATTCTATGTGGTCAAAAAAAATACTATGAAACGGGTTTCACAGCTCCGATAAATGTTAACCTTTCAGGGTATGAAACTGCCATTACAGCATACTCTCTGCTAATTTAAACTAAACCATATTTGTGAAACGTTGTTGATATCTGATCTTAACAGGCGATCAAATTGCACACGTTCCTCCGATGCCTCTGGTTGGCTCTGGTTCTCTGGTTGGCTAGAACTGTGTATAACTCAGGGATGCCATAGTTGCTATTTGCCTACAGCAGACTGATTAAGTTGCTAACTGATTAGCTACTATGGCTTTAGGAAATGCACTCCAGCTCTGTAGCCTACACTATCTTTGGTTTTCATTCCGGAACTAGCATATTAAGAGTATGGATTGATCCTGACTGACCTATAGTTTCTCAAAGTTAGATGCTTCCTGGTAGCACCTTGCCTTGGAAGAACTTTAAAAGGGTTCCATACTGCATTTGACTATGCAAAGGCTATGTTGCTAATTGAGAAGATGCTTGACTTTGGAAAGTACTTGGCACTGACAATACGTGGATGCTCGAAAAGCAGATTAAGAGTCTCGACCTTAGAAACACTCACAGTATCCACCTGTCCAAGTGTGCACACTCATGGAAGGGTGAGAAAGCTTTCCATATCAGCGTGCACACTAACTGAGTCACTACCACAGAGCTCTTCAGGTAAGTGTGCACACTAAATGAGTCACTATCATAGCGCTTCCCAAGTGAGTGTGCATACTGATCGAGTCAATAACTTAGAGCATCCCACGTGCATGTGCACACTAACCAACTGAGAAACTGAGTCACTACCACAGAGCTCTTCAGGTAAGTGTGCACACTAAATGAGTCACTATCATAGCGCTTCCCAAGTGAGTGTGCATACTGATCGAGTCAATAACTTAGAGCATCCCACGTGCATGTGCACACTAACCAAGTCATTGGCACAGTGCTATCCAATCGAGTGTGCACACTGACCAAGTCACTACCACAGAGCTTTTCAAGTGAGTGTGCACAATGAGTCACTACTACAGTAAATGGGATCACAATGGAATGGGCTTTCTTGTGTAATCCTGACTGTTTTGCTGAAAGAGATGGTGCGGCCTATGATCTGTATCATGTTGGTCAAATAAATCAAATCAAATCCAATTACTACAGAAGTTTCCCCGTGGATGTGCACACTGACCGAGTCATTTCCACAGAGCTGCATGGCGCTGCTGATGATGGCCACAGAGAGGACCTGAAAGCGGACAGAACGGTCGGTGAAGAGCTCCCACATCCTACGCGGCCGCACCCCCTGCGCCTCCGCCTGTTCCTGCAGCATCTCCTCGATCTCGCTGGGGGACACCTCACAGCCGCGGAGACGTCTCAACGCTGGGGGAACACACACACACACACACACACACACACACACACACACACACACACACACACAGATGAACATCAGGGCACACAGGCTAGCTACTGTAAGTCCACCACCACCAAGGCTTAGCATTACCGCTGTACTGGGCAGCCAAGCATGGCTTGGAAGAATACAGTAGTAGTATTGTTTTGAGATAATGGTGGACACTGTTAGGTAAGAGCTCAGGGCTCGGGGTTTCCTCTGAACTGAACTGGAGGAAGGGGAGATAAAACTAAGGTGATTGACCTATTTGGAATTCAATATCATGGCAGATTGACAGGTAAGAGAATTAGAGCATAAAAACCCCGTATGGGATGATGTTGGATTGGACCAAACAAAGCAGTTTGAGTCTGTTCCCCGGCTCGGAATCTGTAGCAAAAAATCACTTACCCGCAAAGCAGGCCTCCTTGTCCCCGCGGTCGATGAGGAGGTACCGGGGGCTTTCTGGGAACCAGGGCAGTGTTACTAACTGTATAAACCCCGGGACAGCATTACTTGCTAGCAGGTACTGCCAGCATGGCTCACTGCCTAAGATATCCCTGTACAAAGACAAAGGCACACCAGAAATAGCTTTTGGATTATCCCAAAAGAACTCAAGAATGCAGAAAATTTCCAGCGACTAAGAGTATATGCATGCTTGGTCTTGGACTATTTTACTATAATACACTGTATTTCTTTTTTGATCCTTTTTTGTACTGTTTCATTTTTGATCAACATATTAGGGTGACTTTATGTGACTTGTGTTACCAATTTGATTTATAGCTGACTGGTAGCTTGGCCTTACGTGAGCCCTACAATCTGCCCGAGGACCACTCCAAAAGCTGTGAAGACCGCAGAAGATAGTGACACTGCCCCTCTGAGATGTTTCGGTGCACTCTCACCAAAGTACATGGGCTGAACATTCATGCTGATCCCTGCAAGAAAGGAGAGAGAGGGAAAAGACCAGTCATTACTTTCAATTAGACAAATGTTTGATCTTATGGTCTTAGATGTCAAGCAAAGCGCTTAATCTCAAGTATGAAGGGTCATTTTGGTCGGCCATTGAAGGTGCATGAGAACATGCCTGCGTTAATCCCAACAAATATCCTGGAGAGGATGATCATCTCAAAAGATTTGGCTGTTCTACTGGTAAGACCTAAGAGAGCACTCAGCATTAGGAAGATATTGTTCAGCAACATTGTCTTCTTCCTACAGGAGAACAAACCAAATGACATATGAAAGTTATATTATAGTTATATTAAAACAATAAACCTAGGATTCAATTGGCAATTCATTCTACATGCTGTAAGTCCACAGCATCACTGACAAGAAAACATTCCTATAAGTACTCATACAAAAACATATCAAACTGTTGAATTAATTGGTAAATTGGTAACTTCTCAGGTATGCCGTGTACTAATATCACAACTGCAGGAAGTTGGAGTAGGCTTACCTTCCAAACCGTATGGACATGGGTCCAGCAAGTAGTGCCCCTGCTAGGCCTCCAAGAGAGAAAATGGACACTATGAAAGTCCAGATTAGTGTGACTTCATACAACTCCAACTCCATGCCCCATCGTTCCATAAACGTCTCATTGATAAACCTCTGAATGTACTGCAGACAAGAAGGACACACAGTGTTGTTTTGTAGCAAAACACAGACTATTTAGGGTGTTTTTGTTGCAAAAACAACTAAATTCATTCATAAGCATTAAGATAGACAGAGATTTAAAAAAGTATGTTCAATGAGTATACACAGATAAAAATATGACCCTTACAATAGTTGGTGCATTCATAATAGCCAGGTTGTATCCATATTGTAATGTTCCTCCAATGGCAGTACAGGTCACCATTAACGCCAATGTCTTGGAACTACCCTGTGAAAAGATGTCAAAAAGTAGGCCTATCTGTCATGACAAATGAATGACTTTGTATGTGGGTTTAATTGAAAAATATAAAATATAAATACTAACTGTTTACTGTGATATTTGCTCCATTATTATTGTTACCTCCGTCAAGGAGGTAGCTGGAATTGGTTTGTTTGTCTGTCTGTTATTTGTTTGCAAATTTATGGCAAAAGTTACAGACGGATTCTTGAGGTGTGTCTTTGCCCACAGAAGAACACATTAAATTTGGGTGATGATCCGGATGTGGACTCTTCACGATTCTTCACTACTAACAGTTATCACGTCACTATATAAACACCAGAACTCTAGGGGGCATCAGTGGCTGTATTGACTTGGCAGAGGTCTGAACTCTTTGTGCATTTCTAGTCATTAGTAAACAAGTAACAAGACTAGGCCCCTGTCAGGTACAGTAGGTTGACCAAAGTCATACCAAATTAAAACATCTGTACTCTGAACCAGATGTAAATTTGTAGTATTATGCTTACATAATGTGGATCATATACTGTACCTTGTAGTCCTATAACAACTGAAACATTCAAGCAGTCTTTCTTCTGCAACAGAGACAGATGTATAGACCCTACTAAAACTCAAACCCCTTAATGGATAGATACAAATGGCTGCATATAAATGCTATACTACCTAGATGGCTCCAAAGTACTTCATTTTAGCCAGAGACCTACAGTACAATGCAATCACTAACTCTGGTTAAATCACAGTTTTATACAGGTTTGCTGGATTGACCGTTTGACATCATCAAAGTTTAAAATAAATTCATTGTGATTAACCCACAATCTTGAGATTTTTTATATAAATTGGAGATTGGGGATGAAATGAAAATCAAATGCCCAGGTAGGCTATAGATATATCAGATGTATAATAGGCGCCATGAACTGTTTCAGATGTGTTATAAAGAGGGTCCAAAAAATTCCTCTGTGATCCTGCCAATAGTGCATCCTTTTTATCTTCCTTGCGAAGAATGACACAGGTAAACCTGGTAGATTACATTAACATTCATCGAGATAGACTTGCTTACAGTAGCCTACATCATCGAATGCAATGTGTAAAAAGAAAACCCCACACATAGTTTAGCTGGAAAACTTGCCGTCCACTTTGCGACATTGTTGCAGCTAATGCAGTTCTTGTGACTAGAAAATTCCAATCGGCCGCACTTTGGTAAAACATCACGATATATACTTTGTGCAGAGGATCAAGTTTTAATTACACGGTGCTTGGATAAGTGCTGCGCCACAAATGTAGATTAAAAATGGAATTACCTTGTTCTGTGGTTCCTCTTTCATCTTGGCTCAAGGTTGATGAAGTCGTAATACTATCGTAGTTCCAAAGATAGGTCTATACTTTTCAGGCACGGTACAGTCGCTTTAATAAAGTGGTCATAGTTATAGGAGTAGGCTGCGTCAGAGATGGTGACCGATTGTGCATCTGTCAAGAGTGCGCCCAATTTGCATAGACGCACGTGAGACGTCTTTGCAGCTTGGGAAGTAATTTTGACACCCTGCTCAGGAAAGTTATTAACTCCCTTAACTACACGTGTTTGCGCATGTTTCCCACAACGTTAGACCTCATCAACCCTACACTCATTCTAAATGCCCCTTGATCCATGGCTTTTCTTGTGGTATATGGCATGTTTAAGTAGCCTATACGTTTCGCATTTATGCCACCACCTTGAATGAAATAAAATATATGGTTAGAAAGAATTAAGGAGGTTTGTACAAATTGGCATTTAGAAACATATGTGTAGACATTTAAGATAGTTTCTCAGCTTATCCTGTGCAAAATAACAAGGGGTTGCAAGGCAAGGCAAAGCAAGTTTATTTTAAATGAGCAATTCATACCCAATAGATGTTAGAGAGTAAACTAAAGGCAAGTAAAGGCAAGATAAAACTGGACAGAAATAACAGTAATAAATGCATAAAATTAAAGTTTACACTTAAATTAAAGTTTAATTTAATAACAGAGCGTAAAAAAGTTGGTAAGTGAAACATGCAGACATGGAAAGAATAAAATTAATAAAGGCATAAAGTAATTAAGAATGTGTACGGAACATAAAAAGAAAGAAAGAAAGACAATGGAGACATTAGGAGAAAACATCTGAGAACAGTTTTGTCTCCAGTCTAGTAGAGAAACATAAGTGATGCATACTGCTGACACATGTCAAAAACAGATCCTATGCCATTTAATGATTTAAACACAAGTAGCAATGCTTTAAAGTCAATTCTGTAACTTACCGGAGGCCAAACCAGGGTCTTCAGAATTGGAGTAATGTTAATTGATTGTTAATTGGAGTTAATTGGAGTCAATTGATTTTGTTTGCCTAGCAACTGCATTTTGAATCAGATTGATCAGATCAGAAGTTGTTTGATGGTCTTTTGAGGAAGGCCATTATTGTTGTGTAGTGTAATCAATCCTGGAGAAAAGACATGAATACGTTTTTTTTTTCTAAATCCTCTCTTGACCTATTAGCTTGGAAATGTTTTAAGCTGATAAAATGCTGGTTTAGTCATGTGACTGTTGAAGATTAGATCACTGTCAATGACAGCCCCCCAAGATTTTTAGTAGTTCCTTTTGCTTTAAGCCCCTTTTGTTGAAGACAGTAATAATCCTGATTGTTTTCTCCATATATGTAGATATTTACTTCAGTTTTGTCTGTGTTAAACTGAATGAAAGTGTATGATATTCAGTTGTTCATCTGGTCTGATAAGGATTCAAGATTCAAGAAAGTTTATTGGTTACATACATCGCCTATTGTTGCAAGATGCATAGAGAAATTGCATTTACCAAGAAAAAGAAAGGTAGACTAGGCTTCAAGGAAAGGAAAATAAATAAACCACATCTATTATAATTAATCAATTTTTTGTCATTAATTTGACATTCATTTTTGTCCATTTTTGTCAATAATGGCAAAGTTCATCAGGATCAATATGATGATAAAGGCATTCAAGGGGCTCATAGTCAACCAATCACAAAGCAAAATAACTGTGGGTCAACAGCATAGCTATATGATAAGATATTCAGTTGTTTGTAATGTTTGGTCCAAGTGGGAGAAGTAAAAGTCCAATGAGTCTTTCCCAATATCAGCTCAGGGAGGCATAGTAAGGAAGTTAGGCTAGTGTGCGATAGCCTGACATAGCCCATGTTCATCCGTATCCATGGTCTGGGGACGGTCTTCTGGGGCGGGTTTACATCGGTAGAGAGACGACTGGCCAATAAGCAAAGCTGATTAGACGAGCTGTCCAATCGTTTCAAACCAGAACTGAATGCCCTCCTCCCCGCCCTATAATCGCGTCAGGTTAAAGAACCTCCAGACCATGAATACGGATGAACAGCAGTATTATGGTCGGACTATGTCAGACTAGTGTGTGAGGGAAAGGGTGGAGGTTCTGCAAGCATAGCCAATGTCGGTTCACACTGCACACAGGTCTCCAATCTGCCACCTCATCAATTACAACAAACCCACAGTCCAGACATTTAACTCAGTGGTCAGAAGTGTTCTTGAGGCTAGAGGTGTGAGGATTTACAAAATACTGCCGCCAGCTAGCTGTGCAAGTTGGCATCACAGGCATAGGATGTCTGTAAACAAAACTTCAAATGGATATCTGTATTGTTACTGCTGATTATGAGTCACAAGGAGTCTGTGGAATTTACTCTGGTCCACGAGGAGTCCCTGGACCAATCGAGTCTGAGAACCAACCTCTCCCTTGCAATACTTCCCTTGATTGCATTAAGTTATCTTTATTGATTTTTGAAGGAGACCCATGCACACATTTGGAGCTGTGAACTCACAACACTCAGAGCTCACATAGCCATGGACAGAGCAGTGGGCAGCTATTGATATGCCCATGCAGGGAGCAGGTGGGGGGTTAGGGTGCCTTTACTTGCTTAAGGGCACCTCACCTGTGGGACAATCACTCTTGTACCAGCCAGGGATTGAACTGGCCCTTCAGTTACTGCTCCAATCCATTAACCAGTATCAGTAGCTTTGTGTGTGTGATTGATTTTGATGGTGTTTGCCTGTGTGTGTGTGTGTGTGTGTGTGTGTGTGTGTGTGTGTGTGTGTGTGTGTGTGTGTGTGTGTGTGTGTGTGTGTGTGTGTGTGTGTGTGTGTGTGTGTGTAAGCATAATACTGCATACTTCTTTCAGGAGCTAAACCTGGATGCAATTTACAAAATTATATGTGTTGTAACTATACTTTAAGTATTCCCTTTTTTGTTAGGCTGAAACACATTTGTATGTGTTTAATGTGTTTAACATTAGTAACCTCTATGTGTTTTTCAGAATCAGTATAAAAACTGATTATGCGCTATATTTTCCATCTAAAAATCTTTTGTCATATGAATCTTTCTGACAGTCATGTGACATCACTTTCAATGTCACATTTCTGCAAAGGATGCAATCGTGCAGTCTTGTATTAGCATTTTAAGGTTTGTATTTCTTAAATCAGTAACAAGACTGGCTTATGGACTGACAATGAAATAGTCTTCATCTGTTTATGTTTGGTCAACCATTGTTGTGTGATTGAGAAATACACACACACACATACGCACACACACACACACACACACACACATGCACCCAGCTGTGCTCACTGCCAAACAAAACCCATTTGTGGAAGCTCAGGCCTATAACAGGGGTGGCCGAACATTTTACTTGCGGGCCATATACTGAAAAATATAAGCTGCCAAGGGCAGATGGAAAATGTAAAAATTCACACAATTATAACAATAATAACTACATAGCTAATATAAATATTAGATGAATGTAACAACAGGCAGGCCACATTACCTTTTTTTCAGACATAATGACGGGCCCTTTAAAAGAAAGCACAGGACCACAGTTGGCCCCAGGTCCTTTATTTGGCCAGCCCTGGCCTATGTAGTATTGAAAATTGAAGGATTCCTTTACAGTTTTTATTCTGGACGATTTCTACTTATAGCCCTGTTGTTCTGGCTTGGTGCATCAAGTAATTTCCTGACAAGCCAGACTATCAAATAAAATGTATAGTCTGGCCACGAGTGATAGACCCTCGGGTAAGACT
This sequence comes from Sardinella longiceps, assembly GCA_027497455.2. Lineage (NCBI taxonomy): Eukaryota > Metazoa > Chordata > Actinopteri > Clupeiformes > Clupeidae > Sardinella > Sardinella longiceps. The sequence continues at coordinate 4,609,114 of JAODXP020000013.1, read as the reverse complement.
ACTAAAACCTCAGCGTAATTAACAAGCTGATTCAAACAACGCTAAGCCTGACCGATGACTCCCTGTCCAGATAGATTGTTGCGATAGGCTAAACACCACTATGTCTGAATACAACCTAGAGTGTTTCATTTGGATTTAAACAGCTCAGACACCAATTATGTCTGAGTACAACCTATGGCTGATGGCTACGTATCTCATGGGCAGACATTCTCTGTGAGTTCTAAAAATGGTGGCCATAGGGGTGCAGTGGCTCAGAGGGTTAGTGTATCGTACCATAAATATGGGGGCCCAGGGTCCGACCGAGGTTATTTCTCAATCCTTAATCCTTACACGTCTCGCTGTCCCACTCATTTCCTGTCACTCTCTCTGCTGTCCTGCCAAATTAAAGGCAAAAGCCCTAAAAATATCTAAAACGAAAAAAAAAAAATTGTCAAAGTAAACCTAAGCTAATGGAGAGATCCCTGACTGTGATGTAGTGAAATGTGATATCGAGTGGAGACACTAGGTGGCGCTAGTCCATTTAGCCTACAGTTTGAGACAAACAAATAAATGTGATATAGCAGACACTGAAGAGTGAACAGGCAGAGTGTCTGTGGTGCAGCATTATAAATCAGCATTTTAGACTGCACAAGTCTCTAAATGGAACAGCTGAAGAAAAACTCAAATCTAATTGCGTTTCTTACCAAAATCAACAAAGCTATCAGCAGGCTAAGGCTAGCAAATGATGGTTGGACCAATCACATCACTCTCTCCTTATAGTGAGTCACTGCTACTGTTCTAGCAGTAGCTTGTCAGGCAGAGGCCGTTTGAAAGACAACAGCTGACCCCTTTCCCCTCCAGACTATACATTTTAATGCTCTAGTCTTGACTCCACATGTTCACATGTGTGTATGCTGTCACGAGCTCATGTTTGGTCAACTATTGTTGTTTTCATGCCCCCCCACACACACATTCATTCACACGCACGCACTCTCACACACACGCACTCACACACACACGCACGCACTCATGCCTCAGTTTACGACATACACTCCACATGTCTGTCGTCATGAGCTCTCGTTTGGTCAACCATTGTTGTCTGCATGTCACATTCATTTCCAATCTATTCAGACTTTTCAAAAAGTTTGTTTCATTAAGTCTGTGTGTGTGTGTGTGTGTGTGTGTGTGTGTGTGTGTGTGTGTGTGTGTGTGTGTGTGTGTGCGTGTGGGGAGAGAGAGAGATTGAGATCTGAGATTATTAATTATGAGAGGGTTTTACCACAACTATAGTAATTGGTGTACTGGGGTTCTACCAGCCATGATTTCAATTTGAAACAGAGTGTAAGGACCACTACTCCCACTGATTCAGAATAAACCCACCTGAGCTGAGAAAATGGACAGGACACTCACTATACTTGATTACGGAGTACCTGATTTTTCCTCTAACGGGCATTTCAACACCTTCCCCACGCCACACTGGTTACGCAATAGGTCCAGTCAGTGGTGTTTCCTTTGGCGTTGTCCAGTTAAACATTACAAGGCAGCTAGTATCACCACACAGTATGCAGTGCACTTGGGTTTGAAGAAAGAAATCCAGTTCCCTGTGTGATGCCTCCATGTGAGGAAGATATGAGGTTACAGGGGAGTATTGATACAGAGAGTCCTGCTACATGAGAAAACCGCAGATATGTACACAAACCTGTCCAGTGCAAACTTAGCAGGGATTTCATGAAATAACAGTGCCCATTTTTCAATGTACTGTGAAATACAAAACAAAAAGCAGGCAATAATATGTCATTATTAACATTTTCCCATTAGATTTAGTAGTCTAACTTTAGCCTCTCCTCTTCCCTTTAGTATAGTTAGCACTTATTTTTATATAGCCTAATGATGAGTACCTATGTTACAATGACGGAACATGTCTTTGATATGCTTGACCACAATGCACAAAACTTTTTTTATACATTTCACAGGTATTGAAGTGTAAGAATAACATAACTTACTAGATTGATAACATGCTTATCGCTCATAAACAGCATACTCATATTTGATTAAATCCATGGAATCTTCACCTTTACCCAGATTATTCTTCTACCTGGCAGGTGTGACATATCTGGCAAAAAAAGTATAACTGTAGCATATCCCATAGGCTTCACAGTAAGAGACCTATAAAAATATATTTTTGGATCGCACAATACAATGATGTCACAGTTCAGGGGAGTGGGTAGTTGCCATTGCTGACCACAAGAATGTACTGTACCTAAGCTGTTGTCTGTCAAAGTAAATGTCAAACAGGCCTGTAACATCAATGTAAAGGTCAAGCAGTGAAATAAACCTTTTAAAAGCATGGAAGCCATCTTAAATAGTTGTATTGAAGGCATGGAAAACGGGTATGTTTCATCCACTTCCAAATCTGACTCAGTTCTGAAACTCTTTGGTGCCTTGATAATACTCCTCTGGCTTATCAATTGTTCATGGCAGAACATTATACTATTAGTTCAGTCTTCTGCAATAGCTAAGATTTTGAAAAACAAAAAATGTTGTGCTTTCAATTCCATCTTTATCAAGAACAAGATGTTCATGATCTTTTCAGTGCAACAAAGGTGTTAAGGCTAAGGGCAGAACTAAGAGTCACAGAAAGCAATAAAGTACCATCATATCATATCTTATCTCATCTTACTTTTTAAGTGGATATTTTCATAATGGCCAAATCTATGATGTCCATGAAATGACTGTGACGGCCCTCCATCACAATGCCCCAATGTTTGGGAGACGAGCACATCATGTTTTCAGTAGCCTACTCCAGCAGGACTACCAATTGCTACCAGGAGATGGCAGCACATTCACAGGCATAACTTCATCTCAGCTTTCACAGTGGTCATACAGTGGTCACTCCTGGTTTTACATGACATTTATCCAATCATGTTTTACACATTTTTTAGATTTTTTTTTGCGTTCCCCAAACATTTTATTCTATATAACTTATGAAATGTGATTGACCTAAATGTATAGTCTGTGACGCTGAGTGGTGTGTCAACATGCAACATTCAGTTACAATCTCCTCATGATCTGCTACCAATCCATGCAAGTCGTGTTTGACCAAAACATCTGGAATTTAAACCCAGGTTAAAAAAAAAAATAGTACAGCTGTTAGTGAACTTTCATCATTTTGCTATTATACTTTTAAAGTGCCCAATGATTTCACTTCATCAAAATAATATGATCAAAGTTCTCTGTAACAAAATGCATTTAAGTGTAAGAGGACTTTCAGTGGCATTATTAACATGGAAATGGATCATGGATGCAGTAAACATTTATGCGTATTTACAGCACACTGCATTCAAACAGTTTTCAGTTTACCATTGAAGCTACCCCAGCACACCTATGTTGCACTTGTAAAGGGAAAAAAAAGTTTCTATTGCACACTCCAGTACAGTAGGTGGCGATATACACCAAGGACATGTTATGTCAAGAGCAGAAGGTAAACAACAGCATCAGTTAAGGGCAAAAGGTAAATCACTGCATTAGTTAAAAGCAGAAGGCAAAGCACTGCTCTAGTTTACTATCTGCTTTGAAGGTAAAGCACTGCACTATAGTCAAGAGCAGCAGGTAAAGCTCTGCAGGTAAAGGCAGCAGGTAAAGCACTACACTGGTTAACTGTTAAACTAGTGAATGGGGCACAACCACTTACTTTCAGTTTCATTTCATTATATCCCATTCAGTCAGCATTAGTAATCAGTTAGAGTTTCGGTCTATGTTGCATCAAATTTTCTCGTTCTTTTTCTTAAAGACAGCTGGAACCAGGGGTGGACTGGCAATATGGCACACAGGGCAAATGCCTGGTGGGCCGACACACTATTTGGGCCGACGGCCCTGACATTCTCACTGTAATTGTAATCATAGGCTTATTTTCTAATGGTCTGACCAGTATGGTGGGCTGGTTTTGTTCGAAATGCCAGGGCCGATTTTTTGTCCCAGTCCGCCCCTGGCTGGAACAACAGGGCTATTGACTAATTAACACTGGATTTGTCCTTTAAGAGTAGCAGGTAAAGCACTGCACTATAGCAGAAGGTAGAGCAGCAGGTAGTTACTGTACGAACAGGTGGAGGGGACAGTGCTTAAGAGAGGGGGTGGGAGGGAAAGAAGTTCAAAATGCATTTCAGGAGTTGTGCGTGGAGAGAAGGTGGTTTTAGAAGAATTGGGTCTTCAAAAACACAGAGATGCCCCTGGTCTGGAAGCTCTTGATCATACCAATTATAGAATAATAGGCCTACCTATAATTTCAGAGAAAACCTTTTTTGCACTTAAAGTGTGTGAAACATCAGAGTGATACATTAAAGGGAGAGGGCAAACATGCTATGCTGCAGCACAGTGCCCATCACAGTATTATAGCTGGCGCACACTGCCCCAACATCGGCCGGATTTGTGGAGACCATGCAACCAAGGTCATTTCCCAAATCACCTCCCCCTCTCCTCTCTCTCTCTCTCTCTCTCTCTCTCTCTCTCTCTCTCTTATTATATAATTATGATATTACCGTCACCTCTGATTTAATATTGGGTGAAGGAGATTGTCATCCAGATGAGTGTTTCTTTTTAAGATAGGGACAGCAAATGCTGTACTCCAAAACCACAAAACATGACAAACAAATCACCCCATCATGACATACAGCTGAGCCAAACCTATCTATGCCATATTCATTCCTGTGCAAGGTCGACTTGAATTTAAACAGTCTGTGTGGATTAAACTATGAATAATCTGTCAACCATATACTGTGATCTGACCTTTGCCGTGTGAATGAACATATTCAATGGGAGTCAACAATGCGCTACAACACAATTTAGAAATCTGATCAGTTCAACAAGAGCAAGATTGACCTGGCTTGACCTCAGAGGCACTAGGAAAAAACAGCACTGAAACAAAAATATGTGCCTGAGTATTTCACCTTGAAAGAATACAACTCTATCTATTCAAGAATACTAATTAAACTACAATTAGGCTACATATGACAAAGTCAAGGATTGACCACATAAAACACAGATGGTTTAGATGGCAAATAATGTGTTTAGAATAGGCTGTCAGTTGCAGCAATATGAAAACAGCTATCGGAACACTAAAGTAGGTTTACTGTTTACTTGCTGACAAGATCAAAGCGGGGATGAGCTTAAAGGCTGGGAAAATGCAGTCTAGGACAAGCTAGAAAGCGGTGAAACAAATTTGTGGACCAATATGAAAGGCGGCTGGGATAAGACGACCAACGCAAATACGAAATATGAAAATTTGAAGATTGAGTTATCTTAATAAGATTCTTGTGATGGGAGGTATGTCAGATTCAAAATAACCCCTGAAAAAAGCTATTTCTGTGTAAGAAATAAAGAAATCGCCAGTTGGTGAAACTTGCTTTTAAGCCCGCCTCCACGTCTGCCTGTCAATCGCAGACATTCCACACCATGCTGTCAGTCACCCTCTCCCCACGACGCACACGCGCAACCATATGTTAATTTCGTCGTTACGGCACGTTATCATTAGTCCAAGGTAGTTCAAGACAGAAAGCCAGAAAACGTCGATGTACACCTCGATCTTGTGTAAGGTTTTGAAGTCAGCAGCAAGCGGGAAACACATGTGCGCTTTACAGACCACCGACTGTGCGCATCTCTATAAATTACCCGAAAAGCGTCAACAATTTTGAAGACTTTTTATCTAGTGGCTAAAGCGGGCTCATGGCTTTATCAGGGAGTGAGGAGATACCCGCTCGGTTCATTCCACCTCATCAACTAGGAGAACTCCAAACTAAACGCGTATCACCACAAAAGTCCAGGGGCTTTGAGTATAAACTTTTTTACTGCGCATAAACCAAACAAGTGCGCCGACAAGTCTTCCACCACAGCCTTATGATGAATCTTGTTTTTTGGGATACGATTTTTCTCCTTACAGGTAAGGTTTTGAGAAGAACACAATAGTGTAACGTTAACGTTAACGTAAACATTGTTGTTTGTCGTGCCAGGGTGCCTGCACAGTAATTTATGTAAAATCCCTGCGTTAACGTTATGTGATATGGAAAATCTGGAAGAAGTTTATTGGAAGTTCAGTTTGAGCCAACACTGCCCTTTCCTTTATTTGGTCGGTGTTATTTTGTGAATTAGATGAAAAGGTGAAGGTGAATTTGCTGGGACCAAATATTTAAATTTAATTTAAAGTAACGTTATAGCCTATGCTGCTCTTTAAGTATCATTAGAATTGTTTAGGTAAACAATTTCAGAGATCAGCACCAGAGTTTTCAGCTTTTCAGAGAACAACACCAGAGATTACAACAACACAGTAAATTGGCGCAACCGCGATTAACATCATCTGCGCGTCTGCGCTTTCTCAGAGAAAGGTCTCTCTCTCTCTCTCTCGTCATTAATAAGTTTAGGTAAGCTTAGGTTAAATATAGACCCATTGTGGGTAGATCCTTACATTCAGCTTCTGAGGTACGTTACATTGCCTTCAGAGCTATGCAAAAAAGCCTTAAACAAATAGCCTATATTTTTATCACTAACATTGTCAGTAGAGGTTACATAAAATACTGCTTTACTGTTGTCTTTGAGTTTGAGCATTTGATGGGTGAGCAAAGGAAGTCATACAAGTCGTCTTGGTGTCTCTTTTTGCTGCGTTTCCCCGCCACAGCTTCTCTGAATAGTCTATCAACCCATTGCAGGTGGTGGAGGGATTCAAAGCCATAGTCCTATTGCTTTTGTCCTGCCACTAAATAAATACATATATACGAAAGTGTTTACGAAGCTCAAAGACAGTTTTTTTTCTTTAATTTTATTTTTCAAAGATAAAATTTCAAGCATTTTGACAAGCTTCCATTTTTCTCATCTTGAGGTTAATGTTAAGTATTAATGCATAGAATGAGAGAAAAATTAATAGTGGACATTAAATCGATGAAAATGTCAATTATTTCCCCCTTAACTCCCATTCTTGAGTTTCAGAGCAGGAGAGTCTGAATATAGGGCATTGCGTGCCACTCATTGGCCCAAGGCATTGTTCTGCAATATCAAACCTTTATAACTGGATTTCTCAAAACCTGAAGCTTGATTCGTTTTTGATTGCTGACACTCACACATGTTAAAGGGTCAATCACAAGGATGTAAAAACAGGTCAACTGCCTCTTATTGCATTCATGGCATGTATTGGAAGTGGATATACAATTTAATTGGGACCATTCTAGCATTGGGACTTCTCAGGACTCAAATATTGTTGTACTGCTGAAAAGATGTACAGATGCTTATGGATGCAAAACTAATTACATTAATTTTTCAGTAAGGTTTACGCAGGTCTGTAAAAAGGGTATTGTATGTTGAATGTATTAAGAGAATATGTTATGAATTCAGGCCCTCTGTGGACATGAAGCAGTAAGAACAGTTGGCATGACCTACATTAACGTGAAAAATTTTACCTGCAGTGACTTGTAGAAGGTTGAATTTCTTTCTTTCTTTCTTTCTTTTGCTATATATTTATCTATTTATTTATTTTGCAGGGTCATTTTTTAGCTATGGACAGGTCCCAGAAAATTCCACTTCCGCCTCAACCACACCACAATCTCCATCAACCACAGCCTCCACGGCCAGTCCAACAGCTAGCTCACCCAGCAGCAGCACTGTGCCCAGCCCTTCAGGCAGCTCAGCCTCCATGTCCTCCACTGCAGCCCCTCACCCAGTGAGAAGTGAGTGCCCATTCTTCAGGCATGACCGATGATGGACATGCATGACCACTGTTCATTGTGTATGTGAGAGGGGCTTTATGGCTCTTGTGTTTGTGTACGCCCTCTGGCAACAGTCTTAGGTTGTTTGCCTCGCCTCTGCTGGCCAGACGCTACTCTTGCGATGGCAGATAGATTCAATGCAACTCATTAAGAAGCCAATTAAGCCAGCAATGCACACAAATATTTGAAAAGAATGGGCAGCCAGTGCCGATTAGGCGGAAACCCGTGTGTTTCATGGGAAAGGAACTCTTGGGTAATGGCTGAACTAAAGCTTTACTTCATCCTGGGCATCAGGCTTGGCTGGAATGCCAAAGAGGGTATGACAGGACATCTGTGGGACATCTGCCTGAGGGACACGGAGCTTTTACTGCTTCCCAAAGATGGGAACAATGCGGGAATACAGGGATTCAATGCTCATTTTGCATCCTTCTGTGTCATTCTCTCGCTCTCTTTCTCTCTTACACACTCTTTCTTTTTCACTCTTTTGCTGCTAGTCAGTTTCTTTCACTTCTTTCTCTCTCCTCTCCTTCTGCAGCTGTCATGTTTTCAAGTGCACTTGGTCAATATAAAAGCAAAATAGAAACAGACTGGTTTTACAAAGGATGAGGCAGGATGCTGAGAGAGAGAGAGAGAGAGAGAGAGAGAGAGAGAGAGAGAGAGAGAGAGAGAGAGAGAGAGAGAGAGAGAGAGAGAGAGAGAGAGAGAGAGAGAGAGAGAGAGAGAGAGAGAGAGAGAGAGAGAGAGAGAGAGAGAGAGATTCACCCTGTAAATTTTGGATGATTCTAAGATAACATGATTAACAATATTCTTGCTTGGGGTGTTTTATATTAAGTACATTTGAAATAAAACACTACATAGCAATGACACCACCGTTTAACATTCTGCAAAGACTATTAGAACATTAGCATCTTTTTTTATCTATTTTCAAGAGATTTTGGATAAAAGGCCAGTATTTTCAGCCCGTTCAGTTGTTGCCTACAGTGCATGGGCAACATACTGGCCACAAAAAGTCCCTTAACTATTCAGTTATGGATCACTTTATTCACCATAGTGTATTATTGACACAGGCAAGTATTTACAGATGTTTACTCAGATAGGTTGGCTGCAGATAGGTTGGCTTCAAATTGAGATCACCGCCGAGTGAAACGGATGTTATCCAATTCTAACTTAATAAAAAGATCTCTAAAAAAGTACTGAATGAGCGACTATTTTGGAGATGTCTTCGTGCGTAACGTTGTGCGTTAGAATTTGTAGTGCAGGAGGAATCAATGCTTCCTGGAAGTTGACCTTTTTTGTAATGGCCTAGTTTAGCCAAGATTGCTCTGTAGAGTCAGTACCATGCAAAGCACACATTGACATGTAGAATGTTGTGCTACATGGTTGGGCGCCTATCGTTCTGATCAGTGGGTAATTGGGTTAAGTAATTCGATTTTTTAAAATAAGAGTTTGGTCTATTCAGAGAGACTGGATTTTTTCTCCTGACCATCCGCTAGGTTTTTATATAGCTTGTTGACAAGGAGACAGATCTTATCTAGTGTATACAATAAATAATGCTGATTGCTTATTCCCTTTAAGGAAAATTACAAATGCATTTCAACTCATAAGTCTTGTTTGAGGTCAGAAATATTGTTGCTAGCGAAAGCAACAAGAACATATGTACAACACATATGGCCACTAAGGACAATGAAATGCAGTTTTTTTTTCATTTTCTCGCCCTATTGAATTAAGCTGTTGGTTTGCAAATGTGGGCTATGTTTCACCTGCCAAATTTCTCATTATTTGTCCTACTTGCACTTGGCGACCTTGGTGAACAATGTGTTGAAATGCACTGGAATTTAGTTTAACCACATAATATGCAGGTGTGATACAGTTCTTGATACACTGCAACATAACCTTTCTATTTGATCAAGCATGCGCAAAATAAATACATTGTAGTTAAAGTTTATTTTTGATTTCGGAAGTAAACCTCATGATAAGCACTGTTTCAATGTGCAGTTTGTAATGCACTGTATGTACGTACCAAGGCTACATGCAGTTGTAATGAAGACCAGTGTGTCAGTGTTTTGTGGGATCTCATGGCCTGTGAACATCTCTATATGAAATCAAATTCAGACGGGCTATTCTGTCTTGTATAAAAATATGCTAGTTTTACTGCTCTCTGTGGAAAAAAAGGTTGGAGATCCCTGGTCAACAAGGATCTGCCATCCTACGTGTACAATACATACTGTACATGTATTCAGGCAGTGCCTGTGAGATCCTATCCTCCACACCCCAGAATCGGCCCAGAATCCACAAGAACCTGGTATCTCCTGGCAAGCTCGGGTTATCAGTATGCCACAAACAGTATGGCCATGTGTCTGCTACAGATCATCCCACTTATGGGCACATAGCGCATGGGTCAATGGCCCATGAAAACCCAGACACAGGCCTCTTTGCAGGTCATTGGCTGATTCTCCACTCTATCTCTCTCCCATCTCTCGCCTGCTATTTTCCTGGTTACTATCCACTGCCCTAGCCGTACCCCAGAAGCAAAAATATCAAAGCGAGTGAGCATCTCAGAGGTTACTATGACACTGCCTTTTCTAAAGCTGAGAGTATTTTTGGAAACGATAAAACACAAGTGACAAGATCATTTTATGCATGGACTTGCGTATTCAGTTCATTTCTTAATGAATATTGTATATTGTAATGTTGTAATGTTGTCATGTTGTAATGTTGCATGTTGAAGTATGTTAGCCCATCGGGACACCATAGACAAATTTCAATATCCACGAAATTTGTTGTGTTTAATGAAAACGAATACAAGAGAAATTGCTTTTATTTGATTTTTCTAATGATTAGATTTTTTGAAGATTCCAAAGATGTGCACCACTATATAAATATATAAATATATATATATATTGATGTACTGTATGATCCGAGAAGTTTCCTGTGCAAATGGAATTGGACCTGTTCTGAGACTGTGTGTGTGTGTGTGTGTGTGTGTGTGTGTGTGTGTGTTTCTACCCCTGCCAGAGTTTGTAGCAGCGGCGGTCCACTCACATTTTGACGACTGCCCTGACTCTCATAGTCAGTTCTGTTTCCATGGCACCTGCCGCTTTCTCATCCTGGAGGAAACTGCAGCATGCATGTGAGTTCACTTTTTTGTGTGTGTGTGTGTGTGTGTGTGTGTGTGTGTGTGTGTGTGTGTGTGTGTGTGTGTGTGTGTGTGTGTTTGCACGTGCATGTACTGTATGCAAGTGTGTGTGTTTAAAATCCCTGATGCTCCCTCAATACAGACATCAAGCACCTCAATTAAATCAAACTTTTATTCTTTTCTTGGCTCTCTCTGAAATCAAATGAGCGTCTTAATTTCTTTTGTCTTTCTCAATAACCCCATTTCCCTGAGAGAGCATTTTAGTTTCAACCCAAGAGATGATAACATAGGAATGTTTGAAGACCAAGATTAGCTTAATTAGATTGTTGTAAAAACCAGGCCAGTGTTCTCAGAATTTGATGAAGAATGCATAACTTGAAGATGACTTTCTAGCTTAGAACTCCACTGACTAGTGGAAGCTGCTGGCTTGGCAGAAAATTGTTGGCCAGGCAGGCAGGCAGCCTTTGTCATTGGTAGGCTGGAAGTGCTGATAGGATGGACGCTTGGAAGATCATCGGGGGACAGGGATGCAGGAGATTGCCTGACTTTCAGAAGACCGAATGGAACACAATAGACCTCAGTGGCTCTCGCCAGCACAGCAGATCTGCCATCAAAGATATTAGCTGATTGTTTCATTCTCATCTCATCGGCGGGATTTTGTTCTTCTTTTTTTTTTAGACCCGATCTACTTTGCCCTGCTGGCTTTTTTTTTTTTTTTTTTTTAAAGACCCTTCAGGTTTGCCACTTTAGCCCTTTGTAGTGTTCCTTTCTGTCTTTGTGCCACTAATGGTGATTTTCTTTCTTTCCCTCGCTCTATCTCTCTCTCTCTTACACGCACACTCACTCACTCTCACGAACACACACACACACACACACACACACACACACACACATACTCACTCACACACACACACACACATACTCACACACACACACACACACACACACATACACACACACACACACACACACACACACACACACACACACACACACACACACACCTCTGTTTCCCTGCCCCTCAATGACCTTTCCGTACTGACAGATGCCACCCAGGTTTTGTGGGGATGCGTTGTGAGCATGCTGACCTACTGGCGGTAGTAGCCACCAACCATGGTCAGCACACAGTGGCCACCATGCTGGTCCTCTCAGTTGTGGGCTGCGTGACGCTCATGTTGCTCTTCACTCTCCTCAAGTAAGTGTCCTCCTGCTCTTCCTCTTCTTCCTCCTCCTCCTCCTCCAAATCTGCCTGTGTGAAGTGCCTTTCACATTAATAATACACAGCCTCAGCACCACCTTTTTCTGGTGTGTGCCTTTTTTATTATTCTTTGAGTGTGTGAAAGTTATGGTCAAATAAATCAATACATTTCCTCCAGCTTGATAAATTCTAAATACATTCTAAATGCTGATGTCTTTATTGACCACTAATGAGACCTGACCCATTTTTGAGGAGCAAAGCTGTAGATCTACAGTTCCCTTACCCAACCATCCCTTCTAAGTCTTATCTACTCAGTCTATATGGCCAAATGGACATTGACTGATTTTGCATTGGTGGCTGCACCAATTAATGCATTTTTGTGTTGAAAAGCCAAACATAATCAATCTGATGAGATTACAAGAGTGCCTAACTTCTTTACTGGTGCATTCTGGGTTGAAAACAATGTCAAAATCATCTATTCAATCTGCTTGGTCTATTTAGTAATATTCTATTCCAATTGTCCCAAAGGCCTTCATTAAAGGGAATAAGTGCTTTGCTTGAGATTCGTCTGGGCTTTGCTTTAAAGTGTCATTTCTTTCAAATACTCTAAGTCCATCTTGAATGCTGGGTTTTATGAGCAGGTAAACCTCTCAATCCTGCAAATTCTAGAAGCCAGTAGTTTTCCACTTTGAAAATGGCTATTTTCTCATGTTGCTTGCGGTCTGCTTGGGAGGAGGATTTGTTTTTAATATCTTCATGAACTAAAATGTATCCTAAATATTCTGTTTGATGTGAACTTTCTTAAGAACCTTCCCATCGTGGATTCTGCCTTGTGCAAATGAGCCCCAGGTTCTTTTTGGATTCTGTAACTGAAAATGTTTTAGATTAAATTTAATCTGACAATGATTTGAGACATACCAATGTCTAAAGGTGATGTAATGTTAAAGTAACATTTTAGCCAGTTTTTGACATGCAGAATTAACCAGGACAGTCTTGAAACAAAATGTCCTTTTAAAATAATTATTCTTGCAAGAGAACATATTGCATTTGTTGAAAACCTGTGAGTTCAAATGGTCATTTCGCTGTCATACTAGATTTTCTCCTGAAATAGAATGACTTTGTGGAACCTGTCATCAATTTAACCAGCAAACAAAGCCATCATTAGTTCTGCACTTTTAATGTGGACTTCAAATGGGATGACCTTGTTAAAGTTCAAGTGATGTTTCAGTAAAGACTGAATGTTAGTCAGTTTATGTAACCTGAATTCAACGGCCCCCCCCCCCCCTCTCTCTCTCTCTCTCTCTCTCTCTCTCTCTCTCTCTCTCTCTCTCTCTCTCTCTCTCTCTCTCTCTCTCTCTCTCTCTCTCTCTCTCTCTCTCTCTGGTGCAGTTGCTGGTGGAGGCGTGGTGGTTGTGAGAGGGGCTGGCTGGTGCCCTGCTTGTCTGAGAAGCCCAGCAGTATACTGAAAGCCAGGAGCCCCTGCTGCCATTCGGAGACCGGTACTGCACTACACTACACTACACTGCCATACCTACAGTACCTCATTGACCTTTCACTTAGTTCATGCCCTGCTTTGGTTTGGCACTTTCGCTTTGTAAGCACATTGTCATTTTGGTCATATCCGTCATGGGGAGCTTAATTAGAGGTGTCGATGGGGGATCTGGGTTTTGTCATTCAACATTGGGCAGGACTGGGGAGGTGAGATGTGCAAATGGCCTGCTGTGCCCTTTTTGCTGAAGCGTTCACATTCACATTCACCTGCCCACCAGCCCCATCTGTCTGGTGTCCTCCCTGTACTGTGAGGACACGGCAAAGGCAAACTCAACTTTGCTCTCTAACTTCTCCTCGACAAGCTAGCGATTTTTACGTTCTAGCTCTGTTTCGCTGTGCCCATCCTGAACATCTGTTGTTAAAATCCTGTGTTTGTTTTTCAGTTCTCGGTTCCCTGTCATAAACTGACTTTGGGTGGGTTACTCACAATAATAGCAGAGAGCCTCAATGGTCTTCCCAAATTATTAAAAGAAATCCATGTCTATAGACCATAACATAGGACTGAATCGGACTTGTCCAGAGCTGGAGGGCCAGTCACTTTTGTTTCGTGCCAACCTTACAAATTTGACTGGAAGCCAAGGGGAGAGAGAGAGAGACAGAGAGCATGGAGGGGATTTGGAACGAAACGTAGAAATGATCATCCCGTCAATTTGCCCCCTTGCGAGGCATTGGATAACCACATAAATATGTGCAATTAGAATTGGAATTGTAGGAATCTTGGACAGTCGGGATGTCTAATTATACTCTTCCTAAGGTTGCTGTGTTTGTGGGGTATGGCTTTCTTTATTGAATTAAATTTGGCAGCTGAAAACGGCCCTTCGTTTTCCTGACGGCAGCAACTCTCTTGATATATGGAGGTCATTGTTGTGTGGACCCATTCCCATGCTTCTCGTGCTATTTTTTATGTTTGCCATTGTTTGTTTTGTTTTCACTATCTGCTTTTTTAATCACCTTTTCTTTTATTCCATTCTCTGCATGTCTTTTCAGACCATGTTCCCTATACACGAGGTATTATCCTGTAAAGTTAACACCTCTACACAGCTCACTGGTAGCTGCTCATATGCATGGACAATCTTATTGTATTGAACCTACTGTAGGTTAAGCCCAGGACATGATTACTGATTGGCACAAATCTTTTCGCAAAGAGAGATTGCAGATGTGGCTGCAATTGAATGTGGTAACAAACAGCCTTTGGACAGCAGTGAGGAATGTGTGGGAGACTGTTCTGTTGCGGTCTTCAAAAAGGAGGTTAAGGCCACATTAGGTCATCAAGACTCCTGGAAAATGTGGATTACTGATATAATAGGAACTATTGACTGTTTTCTCCATTGTCCATGCCATGTGAGCATCTTTCTAGGCTTGCCAGTATAGTTAGGTTATTAGAAGCCAGGCTTCCATCCAACTTGTAATGCACGTTATGCGAATAATAAATCCTTGGTTAGAAATACTTGTACCTACAAATACACATCAGCCCCTTAATGCAAATATAAATTTAATGGTGAATTAACTCTTCATGTAAATAACTCACATTACACGGTTGATGGTAATACAGGGAGACGTGCATATTCTTTTGCCCTTATTTTTGGTAACGCAAATAAGTTGCATGGAAGCCCAGCTATTGTTATTGGTCATAAAATAATAGCCAATAAATTGCTAGTTTGATTTGAGGATGTGTTGTGGGAATGTATGTTTGAATCGGTGTGTTTTGTTGTTTGTTTGAAACAGTGGTTTGAAGGCTGGATCTGCTACGTGCCTCCAGTGTCCGACTGACCCTGCCCACGGCCCCCTCTCTCTCAGGCCCACACTGCATGGACACAACATGGACTCCACCTCAGACAGGCAAAGCAGACGGACACTAGTGCCACTGCTAGGCTTGGAGAAGAAGGATGCATTCATTTCCTCAATGTTCAGTGGATTTGGACACCAAGCAGACTTGTTATGTGGATGGCAGAAGGACGTTTCGGACTCCCTAGCATGTCAAAATGTCCCTGGACTTTTTTGGGGAATTCTAGACTAATGGGAGAATGAGAAAGGATATGGAGTGAAAAGATTCCCCACGACAGGAGACACAAGCTAAGTATTTAAGTTCAGTGAACTTGAGAAAAACTGATTTAGTGGCACACGCATATGGATAAAAGCCAACCTGAACAGAATTATAGCCCAGGATATTTTAGGGTCTTCAAAATGAATAATTAGGAATATGACTTTTTTTATTGCACATAGACTTGACCCCAAGGACATACTGTACACAGGACACTCCAGGTTTGTCCACCATTTTTGTCTTTTAAATCTATCACCTTTTAAACCGTCACGCGTAGGATACAACGTTTTAGTATGTGTTACATGGTGTTGACACTGACAGAGGAAGAAAGCCTCTTCATTTAATTGTTTTGTTTTTAACATTTATTATTATTAATGATGGGACTACACATTTCTGCCACAAGTGGACAAAAATGTTGAAAAAAGTGACATAAATTTGCAGCCTGGGTGTTACACATTATGAGACCAGTCTCAATGCACAGAAAATGATTACAGTATATGGACAGTGACCTGACCGCTTCCAGCAGACACACATCCAGTAGAATGAGGTTTGACTCTCACTATCCCCCTTCCATAACGTATAAGGCTGCCGATTGGTTGTTTCAGTATGTGTGCTTTCAAGCGATCGGCGTTGATCAAACATTTACCCAATGCAGTATTATTGATACGCATATTCAGTCAAAATAATTTATTAATCTTTGCACTTTAAGTATACAGCCTTCAAGACATAATGTCAAATGGTTTAAAAGTGTTTCAGTTATTTTCCTGGCA
Source organism: Sardinella longiceps (assembly GCA_027497455.2). NCBI lineage: Eukaryota > Metazoa > Chordata > Actinopteri > Clupeiformes > Clupeidae > Sardinella > Sardinella longiceps. The sequence continues at coordinate 4,592,694 of JAODXP020000013.1, read as the reverse complement.
TTTCTTGAATTCAGTAGGCAAAAGTATCTTTGTTTGAATAGCATTATCACCTTGGGATTTCTGTGGTGCTTATATTGAAATTGGTGTCCCCACATTTTTATAAAGTCTTTTTCACATCCAGCACTTGTAAAGAATTCACGTCTATTGGAGTGTAACAACATGTGTAGAGACAAACAGGATTTTCCACTTAATTGGAATCAATCAAATTGTCCCTCCAGCCAAACAATTCCTCCTAGTTTCATACACTTGTGTGTTAGCAGCTAAATTATATTACATGGCCACAGCTAACCAAATTCCCCTACTTCAAAAAACTTGAAATTAAATATCATTTTTGAAGTCATTCAAGGATACTTAAACTGCTATCCACAATATCATTTTAAGCAAAATCTCCATTTTATCATCTTATAACTTTAATTAAAAGCTGCCATCTTGTCTGTTATTGCAAGCTGCTTTTAGTTTTTCTATTGACGTACTGTCATACATACTATCTGGAGGAATGACTGACTAACAGCTTGTTTGGTTGATCAACAATATGTGGAAAAATCTGGACAAGCAGTTACAGCAGATCACTGCGCTAAAACTGTCTATTGATAAACAGACTATTTTCCAATAGATTACTTTCACTTCCACATTTCACATTCCTTGTAAATGTATGTGCACCCTGTCCACCAGCGTGAGAACCCCACGAGAGCACACTAGCACCCCAGCACAAAATGTTTTAAACAAAGCCACTATGCTAACTAATATTCTGAAGGAATGTTGTGGGCTCTACTGAAGTCGTGCCGTGTCCTGTTTGTTTGTAAAAGCACCTCCGTTCCTCTTCTCAAGCCTCAAGCATGGGGGGAGGTGTACTTATCCCTGGTGCTAATATGCAAAGTTTTCACTATTGGCTTCATAACTGTGCATTCTGAGAGTAGATGGATGAATAGTCTGGCCATCGGCATCTGCCTTTTTCTTTCTTTCTTTTTTTTCTCTCTCTCTCTCGTCTTGCCTTCGGATAAGGGGCTTGTTTCCACAGACCATAATTGCTAACTGAGTTAGCAACCCTACTGTAGTTGGTTGCAGTGCAATTGCCATTATCCAGCCAACTAAGTTGCTAACTAGTTAGCAACTGAGGTTTTGGGAAACGGACCCTATAGTGAATGGAGTTGGGAGACAGGGGCAGATTCTGGTGTAAAAGAGCAGAGAGCCGCAGATGTCCAGACAGGTGTTTGGTCAGAGGAATGTACCGATGCTCGTCAGTGTCCAAATTGTTTCACACAAAAAAAAGAAAAAGAAAAGAGAACATTGTAGAATAATAAGTCTGTGAAATACCTCAAGTGTATGCAAACATAGACTGTATGGTTAAACCATGTTTTTGGGTCAATTTTGTTTGTGGATCTATTTATTTAAGTTGTTTGATTGTTATTTCAGCTTTGCGTGTTCTGTGATCTGTGTGAAATAGCACCAAAGTGTAAGTGTGTAAAACCAGTGCAGAATTATTGCTGAAGGACCGCACATCCGTCTCTCCATGTTGGTACTGGAAGATGAATGCTCTTTCTCTTTCCCTGAAAGTCTCTCTAAACTCTGTAAACGATGAAGATAATTTGTATAATTTAACTGTTAACTGTTTGAACATACCGTTCAAGCAGTTATTTTGTTTCTATCAATTGTTGCATAAGTCCAAAACGAAGATGTTGCATGATATAAAAAAATAGTCTAACGTAACCGCTGGATGATATTGTATTGTAATGACAGGTGATACTGCGAAGCCTAAATTGTGGCTTGTCACTTCCTGTACGTCACAAGGACCATTCGTAAGCTTCTTCAAGGTTCAAGTTTGTTTTCTGCCCTGTGGTCTGCATATGACATTTGTGTCAGTTAAAGCTCTTTAAGATCTCGTGTACCATATTCACTTGAGTCTAAAGGCAACATGTAACTGCACCTGCAAACTCTACCCTCCATTTATCTGTAGTAAGACCTTTGCTAGTGTCAAGTATACTATTATAAGTATACTACTAAACCTAATCTGTATGTAGTAAGACCTTTGCTAGTGTCAAGTATACTGTGGCACATTGTGAACAGTTGGTGACATCCATGGTGAACCTAATCTGTTTGCAGATTAAGTGTATATCTTTACATGAGGCCTATGAAGTAGCCAATTTGGATTATGTACATGAACTTTATCTTGACAGTGACCATCCTATTGAAGAGTAGGAAATTTGCTTGTGTAAGGATCAATGGGTATTGTATGTCTACTGCATATTGTATGTGTGATGATTCGTTTCGATGACTGTTTGTATGCATTTTTTTTTTCAATGAAAAGCTGACTGAAAGCTGATGTTCTATGGCATTTGTGTGTGTGTTTGTCTGTTCTTCTTTGTATTATTGAAATGAACTCTTGTTTCTTTGAGTCTAGCAGGACTGCACAGTGATAGAAAACACACTGATGGTTCCACGTGTTCCCCCGCTCATCGCATGCCGCGTGTCTTTCCGCCTTTTTGGGATTGTGCTTCCTGTCCTTTCTGCCTTTTTCCTTTCAAGCAGTATCCATTTATTTCATCCATCTCCTGAATATTTCAAGAGAACCAAAAAGAAAAGCAAACATAAAAACTCCTTAAAAAACCCCAGGCACTGTTGAACAAAGAGTGCTCATTCTAGAGTGCCCTTTTTGCTGAAGGAAAGGTTTGGGCTACTTCCTGTCTATTTACTGACTTGGCCAGTTATTTGTTTGCTTTCCTCTCTAGACGCTTTTGTGCGCAGAGAAAAGCACTGCAAGGAATAACCGAGAATTAGAGTCCGCCCGACTTCAGCCCAAGAGAAGCGTCACAACCGCCACTGACCGCATCAGAGCTAGCGTGCAATAACCCCATCTCTCTCTCTCTCTCTCTCTCTCTCTCTCTCTCTCTCTCTCTCTCTCTCTCTCTACACACTTACACACTTTGTTGTTTCTGTATTTTTGTGTTTTTATGATCGTACGCATAATCCATGTCTTCTCAGGAGACCAGATCTCTCTTCAGAAAGCTTGGCGCTCTCATTCCCCACCCTGAGCATCTCTCTTTCTCCCTCCCTCCCATCTCCAGCTATGGCTGCCAATCCTATTATGTGGAAATTGGATTGGTGTGGAGCTTTTTAGAGCCGACTGGCTAAGCTACCAAAGCTCTGGCCGCTTTAAGGATCTCTGCTGGGGGACTCTCCCTCCACCAAGGCAGCTTAGAAGGAGAGGGAGACGGCCGGGGAGGAAAGGGGAGGGGTGGGAAGAAGGTATCCATTTGTAACCTGACGTGGGCGGATGGGAGTTGAGGTCATCCATTACATGATGGACACGGGAACCTTTACTGTACCTCGCTCTAGTGCACTCTCTCACTCTAGTGCACTTTCTCACACACAACATTGGAGGAGGGGCTTGCTGGCTGGCTGACTGTTGTGTCCACTCGTTTATCTCGTTTTGTCATGTCTCTCTCTTCAGACACTTAGCCATCGCTGGCTTGTCTCGTTTCTCTTTTCATCTTCACCCAAGCTTTGCCTGTGTGGGTATTCCGTCTCTGAGCAGATTGGAAACACTAAGTGTCCCGGAGCATTAAGCCGCAAAAATGATCCCTCCCTAGTCCCATACACTGTGTAGCATGTAGGACACATAGCCATATACTAACTGGCACATCTGATGGACAAAGAAAAAGTCATCTGAAAGATTTGTCTTGACACTTACTGCAATTATAGTTGGTAGTATAGGATTGATTGAGTGACTAAAACATCTCAAGTTATTCAGGTGTTTTTTTTTTTTTTTTTTCTTTTTCAATCTTGAATAACATTTCCTCCCATCAGGTAGGGAAAGCCATACAAGATTTCATTGGTTTGTTTCTTAGCAGAGACTGAAGCAGCTTGGATTGTGTCTGAGCTGAAGACTAAACTAAATGCACTGCAGTGAGGAACATAAAAGCTCCCTCATACACCCTGAGGAACTCTGCACATTGTTTTAAGAAAATAATAAAAAAGCTACATAATTAATCATAAGTTTATCTTACTGTATTTATCTTGCTGTTCTGTGTGACAAATCTCATCAACTATCAGACCGAATTCATTCTAAAGAATATTAGGAACTAATTTGAATACATTAATGTAATTTTGTAATTATTGAGCAAAATTTACCTTTGGCTAATAACACAAAAAGTGTGTTTAAAGGTTAGTAGTGTGAAAGCAGCTCTACAAAGGCTATGCATTACAAAAAAAGAAAAGAAAAATCCTAACAAAATTACCTAATTAAGTGCTCTTAATGGGTAGTGTGTAAAAAGCTCCACTTCAACAATAAAACTGTAAAAACACATTGAGCTTTATTTATTGTTTTATCAAAAGCATACTTGGATCCACTGTTGGTACAGTTACAACACATTGATGGCATCAATGGAAACGTCATGAGTAAATTCAGTGACATCAGCTCATAGAGAGGAGAAGCAGGAGATCCCTCTGCTCAAAACCTCTAAACAGGTGGCAGTAAGGATCAAGACCGTCTGGAGGGAACTCCCCATCCTGCAGTAAGCCGCATCTGTCGTAACACTGGTTCATGACGGAATACTCTAGTGACTGGTTGTCAGATGAATTGTTGAAAAAAATGCCCTTACTATTTTGTTGTATTGTTATCAAGTCCCTTTAGTAAAAATTTAGTTACAACTGTTTTATTAACATGTTTTGTTTTTTGTCTATCAAGAACAGAGTAATCCCATAGTTTGTTGTAAAAGTTTTTACTTTTACATTTCCGGCGCATGATCAACCACGATATCTTCATGAACATTGGTTGAAATTGGAAATTAAAAGGTATTAACATGGAAACAATTATTCTTCAAACTATCAAACATTGGCTTGAATCAGCCAATCAAGAAGCTCCTTCATGCCAATTAGGTGTTTGACGGTTTTGGGGGAAACAAAGCGGCAGTACTTCCCATGTGAGAGGAAAGGCATTTCATGCCATCTTGTGGATAGACGAGGAACTGCAGCTAACTCAGTTCCGCAGCACTGAATAGCACCTACTAAAAGGTAGAGCAGGGGTCTCCAACAGGTAGTTCAACACCTGCTTGAGAGGATATGTAAATCTCATAACAGTCACAGTATTAAATATGTTAAAATCTCTATGAAGGCAAATTCAAACATCCTGCCCTGCTATACTGCCCTCTGATGAGAATTTATCTTGGTATAGAGTGCACAAGATTTTCACTATACAAAATAAACATGCAAAAAATGTACATGACAGTTCAAATGATAGTTTGCACTCTGCTATAAGTGTGTAATACAGTAAAGGATGTTCACATTCTTTAGGCCTATCAGTAATACCGATGTAAAATAGAGTCGTTCTCAGCCATTTTGGTTTTGGTCAAAGTAGCTCTTGGAGGAAAAAAGGTTGGAGACCCCTGAGGTAGGGTATATGGCAATAGAACAATAAAACAAAATTATACAGGCAAATTATTTACCAGGTTACTGTTTCCATTTCAAAGTTTAGAAAACAGCCACTACTTTTAGTGCAGTATTTCCAGCACAAATTACAGTGTTATGGTGTGCACACACAGGGTCAACTTCAGAGAGCTAAACACTATATCAACCATCCGCTGCAGCTGTCACGGCCCATGGCTCTGTTGCAAATTAAATGTTAAATGACCACAAACGAGCCAGCACAGGTCTGCCAATATTAGTGAAGATGTGCATGTTGTTCACATTTGGGCTGAATGCCATGGGGCAGAAGCTATATTAATACATGTACGCTGTATTAATGAATTAACATCAAAATACATTCTGTCCAGATCTGACACGTAATTCCAAAAGATAAATGAGTACTAAATTACTTCCTTAACTAGGTCTATTAATTACATCTGAATGTCACATGTCTTTTCTGTAGGCTACCTAAATCCATCAGTGAAGGAAAAAAAGGTGCATAATTAAAGTGCAAAATTATGGACCAATAAATCTTTTCATTGCACATTTCCTGTCCTGTCCTGACCAAAGCCTGAAGAGACCTAGAATTGGCTACCGCTCTGTGATTCGCTCCAGAGCAGCTGGCAGTTGGTCCAGGCTGGTTAGTATGTGGCGAGGAGGAACATCTGGGTACTGTGTCCCATTGTCCCTATCCAGCAGATAGCCGCGGATGCCAAGCGAGCGTGCTGTGAGGTAATCATTGACGTAGTGGTCCCCGACGTGAGCAACGTGGAAGGCAGGCTCCCCACAGCGCTGCAAGGCCAGGTTGAACATGCCCGCGTCAGGCTTGGCCACCTTGGCTCCCTCTGAGGTCAGCAGGAAGCTGAAGTGGGAAAGAAGCCCACAGCTGTGCAAGATGCCCTCCAGACGATTGTCGAAGTTGGACACCACACCTAGTTTCAGGCCCATCGCCACGCAGCTCCGTAGTGTACGATCTGAGTCTGGAAACACCTGGTGAGGTGAAACACAGTGATACTTTAAAAGCTATACCTGATACAACTCACAACTCTAATGACAATGTCATGTTATTGTGTGTGTGTGTGTGTGTGTGTGTGGGTGTGTGTGTGTGTGTGTGTGTGTGTGTGTGGAGGGGGGGGATTTGAGGGCTTTTTAGGGACAAGGGTTTTAATTTGCAGAATTCAACACATTCTGCAAATTAAAACCAAAAAGTAACAGTTATTTGTAAAGACAAAAAGTAACAGTCATTTTGAAAGAAGAAAGCCATGTGTCTTTAGTGCTGCCAAATCAAGCCATCATTCCATAAGCATCACAGGAAGCATCATTACCTCCCAGTTTTCAGCATGTTTGAAGTTGTGGTAGAGGTTGAAGGAGAGCTTATCCAACATAGTCGAGTCTGTCACCCCACACTGCCTAAAGGTCTCCTTGACAACTGCCACCCACCAGCGGTGTCCTCCCAGGCCCTGTGCCATCCCATAATTGGGGTAGAGTTTGGACTGGCGACGGTAAGCCTGCTTGAAGGCAGCTTCCACCTGTGAATGGGGCAGGTCCAGGCCGAGACGTGACGCCTCGTTGCAGTATTGTTCCCCGACAGAGCGGCGTACCTTCAGCAGTGTGTCCTTCACATCCCATAGTACCCAACGAACTGGACCCCGCATTTCTCCTGGGCTAACACACACACACACACACACACACACACACACACACACACACACACACACACACACACACACACACACAATTCAACCAGTGGATTGGACATCAACTCAAAACATGTACTTGTTTTTTTCACTGTGAGTGTTTGTGAGAACTGAGAACCTATTCACAGATTTCTTTTGTGTACCCCATAGAGCTCATCCAAGTACCCCCTGGGGTACTTGAAGCTCAGTTTGACAACCATTGATCTAGGAAAATATCTTGACAGCTGAAAGGGATAAAACATCTTACACACCAATACTCAATAGAACCTAGCATTGGAACAGGGGTGGCCAAACTACAGGGGCTGTAGGCCAATTGTGTCCCTCTGCTCTCTTTCATGCAGCCCACCGTGAAGTATAAAAAATAAATAAAATGTGATGTGGCCTGTTGTTACATAATTTAATATATCCATCGCACATCATAGAGTCACTGATATGGCCAGCATGTTTTCTGATATAAAAAGCTGACACTTTTCACTGGTGCTCCTAATTTTGCATTGGCCCATATGGCTAAACTTTGGCCACCCCTGCATTTGATTATGATGTATGTTATTATTCTGCTCATCAGCTGAAATCTCATCACCCCCTGTTGGGTATCTTTCGAAGAGAATTTAGAAGGTTTACAAATTAAAATATCCAACAAAATTCTCTAGTAGGCAAAGTACAAGTTCTGCAGCTGTTAAATTTACCATGACATAATTTGAAGCCTGCAGACGAAGGTTTCAATCTTCTTGCTTTGAGCTAACGTTACATTTGGCCTCTATTCCTGCATTTACCAAAGGGCATTTAGAAGGCTAGCCCATCCTTTAATTTCATGTCAGGTCAAAGTTCTCCCATATTTCAAGACAGTGAATCTGACTTTTATCCTTTTAGCCAACATGTAATAAAACTGCATTTCGCAACACACATAGGCTTGCATGCTTACGGACGCTGAATACGTAATATGTTATAATGTGTCTTGCATGCATTCTGTGCATGCGATTTTTATACTTTGTAGCTAAAAATGACACTCGGAGAAATTTTGATACACTGTAAACTTCCAACAAATGAGAGGTCGCCGTACACAGAAATACTGCAGCAGGGACAAAGCAAAACGCATCTCCACTAACTCCTAATCGAAATTACGCATTTTCAACTTGTTCAACACAATGGATAATTGATAGATTGAATCAATGTTGCACAAAACTTACCTTCTCCTACAAATACTACTGTCTATGATAAAGGGCACAGCGTTGGTCCGACTCCTAAAATGGTCCGTGTGGCGTTTTTGGTGCGAAATAATTGTTCCATGTGATGTTCAGTAGTATATTTGTTTTGACCAAGAACATTCTAAGACAGGGGTAGGGAACCTATGGCTCGGGAGCCAGATGTGGCTCTTTTGATGGTTGGGTCTGGCTCGCAGACAAATCTTTAATAAAAAGAATGATAATTTAACCTATTTCAATCCATTCATCTATCTATTTCAGTCTTGAATAGCACTTGAATAGCAATTGTGAGAAATGGAAAGCCATTCACAGATGAGGAGTATGCCAAAACACTCTTCTTGTGTACTTTTTGATTACTTTTCGAATGAAGATAAGATAAATTAATGAATAAAAGACATGCCTGTATATTGTATGGCTCTCATGGAAATTAATTCTAAAATATGTGCCATTCATGGCTCTCTCAGCCAAAAGGTTCCCGACCCTGTTCTAAGAAATAGTCCATTACATAATGAAATACAGTTTATTGGATATGAATATTGCAACACAACATTAAAGGGACAGATACTGTCCAAAAACACTGTAATATGACAAACCAATCCCATATTATAAATGGTCAGTTATCAGCCACAATCAAGACATTTGTCTGACAGTCTCACTGTCTCTCCTATTAGGCTGAGGAGTTCACAGCTGATCCTCCTGACTGCAGGTCCTTTGGGATTGTTCCAGGGACACTGGCTGTGGACTCTTCTGTGCTTTTTTGAGGACAGACCTGCTCTGTCTGAGATTTCGCAGTATGCCTGGATCTATGGGTCTTCAGCGTGGCACGGTGTGCCTTGATGGCCTGCTGTATGTCTGTGGCAGTCCAGTGATGACGAGTGAGCGCCTCCTGCAGGCCAAAGGGTCCATCGCGGGTGCGCCGGATACCAGTGCTGACAGCAGAACTTCGAAGCTCCAGGCCCACCTCGTGGATCAGTCTGCGCAAGTAACCCTGTGTCTCATTCACACACTGGGCCTCTACAGAAATTAACAGGGAAGCAGAATTGAGAAGAGGCTACAATAAGAGTGAGGTCAGACAAAAGAAGACACCAAACACCATTAAATGCTTCTCTATTCACTTATTATTTAAAAAATAAAATAAAAATAATAAGTTCAACAAGTCAAACATGTCTTTATTTGTCAGTGTTTTTTTTAACAATTCTCAAGTCATCAGTGGATGGTCACCAGCGAGTCCCCATATTAGCTATTTGGGTAGTTAGACTAGTTCAGATGTCTGTTTTCCAAAAACATAGCTAACCAGTTAGGAACTTACTCAGTTGGCAATGGGAAATTGCATTGCAACCAACATAGTTGCTAACTTAGTTAGCACACTATGCTTTAGGGCAGGCCTGGGCAAACTAAGGCCCGGGGGCCACATGCAGCCCGCTGAGCTATTTAATCCGGCCCGTGGAACCTTCCCAAAGTAGAATAATTTATCTTTTAGACAAGGAGACTTAGATTATAGGCCTAAATGATCAATTTTACTGTGGTAATGATATACAAATCCCCCCTTTTAACCCTACATGTTAACAGGTCCTCTGAAGAAAGTGAGGCTACTGGTTGGAGACTCGCCAATTTACCGGCATCATCCGGTTGACGGTTAACACCCGGCCCGTTAGTGAAAAACTAAATGCTAATGTGGCCCTTCGGCCAAAATAATTGCCCACCCCTGCTTTAGGGAAACGGATCCTTGAAATCCCAGGGGAAAGGGTTAGAGGTAGTTTGTCATCCCAACCCATCTTTACTAAGCATTCATGAAACTGATTGAGCTTGCATAGCCAGACAGGGCTAGGTCAATCACCACTTTTGTCTCTTTTTGTGCATCTTTTTTTTTTAACTCAGGTTTACTGAAATACCCCCAAGGTCACTATGTGATTCACTTCTCCTGCGGCCGTTACCTAGGGTGAAGTGGGGGGGCTGGAAACGGAGGCAGCGTAGACCCACAAGGATGGGGGGAGACTTGCTGTGTGGACGAAACATCCCTTGAGCAGCCAGCTCATAGGCCTCTTGAGACTGAAGGTCCACGTTTGAGTATCTGAGATAAACATATTTATAACATTTCATTCTCTGCCATAAACAAGTTACGCACTAGCTACAAGTGATCTGTGTTTTATGTGTACACATTCATCTGCAAACTCGCAATCCCATGCAGACAAGGACTATAAAGTATACAGGGCAATTTCTCAAAAACCAAACACAAAATGTGCCTTTAGGATGGAAAGATGAACAGACATACGTGATGAGTGCTTTCTGATGCCCTCCCTGAATTACCGCTAGGATTCTCTCCAGCTTCTCCACAGTGATATGGTCTTAAAAGGGTAAAAAGACAAAGCACAGATTTTAAACAGTGATATCTTTGGAGACATCAAGAAAACTAGGGATAATGATACATTTTGGGGAAATTTCATAAGACACAATCAATCAGCCTCATACTAGAGTCATCCTTACCAAATGTAGTCCTTTCCACGACACGGCCAGTATCCGAGAAGTCATCAGTGGCCATGCCAAACTCCCCCTCTAATGTGTAGTCCTGTCACACAATGACACAGCACATGTCATTCCGGTTCAAATGTGAATTGTATGTTATTCCTGTTGTGCCTAACGTATATAAAAGCCTTTATTGTCTGTCTTGTTTGTCTACTAATTGTGCAGTACTATATGTCTACCACTGTAGGTGTTTCTTGCTCACCCTGGTCACAGGTGAACTGTAGAACTCGGCCAGGGCTTTGTTAGCTTGACCAACGCCAACAACTGAAACAGAACAAGCATGTTAGATAAGGTAACGTCAAGGGGAGTATTACGCAGACCAACTTATATGATGCTATGGATGAGAGCATACCTAGTACTCCAGATGAGGATACATCCAAGCGATGGCCTACTCCCACTTTCAGAGTCCTGTAACGGGGACCTCTTACTAAAGGGTAAAAAGAAAGGTTTTAAACAAGAAAGCAGTTTTTCATTCCAGGTAGGTCAAAAATAATTCCAAAATATATTCCAAATAATCATTAAACTACCCTGATATGTCACCAGACATGAAGGAATCGGAATCGAGCCACCAACCAACAAGCTCAAAGCCCTGAGCAGTAACGTTAGGCCACAACTGCCCAAGTTAAGAATATGTGGGGCAGCTGCATAAACTCCACTCCATTCCAATTTCCACGTAAACTAAACATGTTGAGATTGTGATCAGTGCAAGTGAAGAGAATACCTTGAGGAGTGGCAGCGAGAACTGGAAGTTGAGTGGCGGCCATAATCAGCTCCTTGGCTCCAGAATCTCCACTTGGTAGAGCCTGAAAGCGCACCTCATATTTGGGGGCAGGGGAAGGTGCTGCATTGAATTCTAGAGTAAAATACAACAACAACAACAACAACAAAAATAATAACGTTACAAGTAGGCTCCCCACAAATGGTAACGTGAGCCTGTGTTAAGGCCACGGTATTGTTAATTTCCAGTCTTTCACTGTGGAAGAAGTCAAGTAACGTTAGACAACCGCAGTAACGTTATGTCAAGAAAAAGAGATTTCAAACCTTTCAGAAGATTAGTCTCTATGGTGTCACGAACGAGTTTCCAGTGAGTTCCAGGGGGTTTGTACACGGCAAATAACCCTTCCAGTTTACGAAAAAGACGTGCAGGAGTTGCCATGACTTTGCTCTGTAAGAATAAGATGGCCTACCCTTATTTCCACATATGTTTTTTCAGCTGAGATCAAACGAACGCACCATAAGCGCTCAAAGTTGTCAGGAGGACACCGAGGACAGTAACGTTAACGTTAGCCTGCACATGGGTGACCGTAACCTGTGGATGAATGCATCATCATCGTTCTTTAGCATTCAAGTATAAATCCTATTCCTTCTGCCTAGGAGTTACAAGGTCTTGAACAACAAAATATATCAATACAACATTAACAGTTGTATAAAACGTAATTAAACATTTTCGGCGTGACTTCCAAAACGTCAGTGCGCCCGCGAAGAAAAGTGCATGTTTGAGACTGAGCATAAAAATAAATTGCTGCCACCTAACGTTTTGGAGAGGTTCGACACTTTTCTATGCCTCCCAGTAAACTTGTTGATTCTAGTGACCTCTACTGGTAGATTCTGTAAACTTGTTAGATAGATTATAGGTTTCGAATGAATGCATGAAAAATGTGGACATCAAATCAATTTTGGATGACTGTTTAAATAAAGTTTCAATATCATTAGGCTACCATTGATAGTGGATAAATGGGGCTTGAAAAGTTTCTTGCTAAACTGGGGAAGTTTAAGAAGCTCTGCATTATGTTGAGCGTTCTTACATATTCAAGGCCCTAGGCATATATGTGCAGAAACAAAGAAAGTACAGTAATGCGCATTCCGTGCCTTGATATATGGCGCCAGGCAAAAGTGTCCTCTAACTGATAGTCACAGACAGTAGGCTTTCATTTCACCAGCCAGTGCATAACCTGGGGAGCAGCTAGGCAGAAAGAGGTCCATTCGGCCTTGGCAGCAAAGTGTCCTGAAGATTTGCACAGTAGGCTGTCGCCATGTAAATGAGCAGCTGATCAGTGAGGTGTTGAAATAGGCCTGTGTCATTTACTGTATATCAAGTCATATCAGTTGGTGTGTCACTCTGACTGTGAGAAAACTTGACCTTACAGGAACATAACTTGACCTTTCCAAGAAGCTGTTTGTTTTTTTTATTGTATTTTGCAGTAGTTTTTTATTGTTAGTAGGCTGAATAAAACTCGTGTGCGTAACTTACTGACATAAACAATCAACTCCTTTTCATAAAATAAATAATGATATAAACCATTTGAACATTCACAATTTAAAGGCAGGGCTTTAGCCAGGATTATCCAGATACCGAGGTCAAAAATGGCTGACTACTGTATGTTCACACATTATTTTCATAATGTTGCTCAAATTTGTGGAGAGCTTGTAGGGAATGACAGCTATATTATTATTATTATTATTATTATTATTATTATTATTATTATATAGGTGTTATTCTGTACAAACTCTCAGCAATAACCCAATTGAAATTAGTGAAACACACAACACACCGTGAGGTGCATCAGGCTGCTAGCTACAGCAGCGAGGGGTTGGATGCCTTGCTCAAGGTCACTTCAGGGAGCGCACTTTGTTGTGCACTGGTCAAACCGGCAAGTCTTCGGTTACAAGGCTGAAGCCCTGAGAAGTAGACCACAGCCAGGGCCGTTTCAAGGTACTTAGGGGGCCCCAAGCAAACAGGACATGGGGGCCCTTCACCTCTCATAAGCACCAAAATGAACCAGATTGTTGTTATCTTCAAGCATCTTCAATATAACATAATATGATTTGTATTGAACAGTTGTCTAACTCCAGTCATAAAGTAATATTTTTATTGAAAAACAGCACCAACTAAACTACTAAAAGGATTAAACTGTCAATCTTGGGGGCTCCTAATAGCCTAGGGCCCCAGGCAATTGCTTGGTTTGCCTGTCCTGTTGCGACTGCCCTGACCACGGCTGCCCGCAGCCATCTGCATCTAGTAGTGCCATTACAAATATGGGCAAACCTTTTTGGCAATTTTATGATGTTGTAATGCACTTTCGGTCCTTATCAAACCCCCGACTTCTCCTAAGGACATTTCAAGTCATCTCAGTTGGTGTGTCACTATGACATGCATAAAGTTATTTCCCTTCACTAAAATGTCTAAAATACGGCTGTTGGCTGTGGAATCAGTGTAAAACTTCAAATAGCCAGCCTTATTATGTTATTATGTGAGTACATTACCTCTAGTCTCATAAAATTTCCAAGAAGCTGTTTGTTTGTTGTTTGTAATATTTTTGTATTGTTTGTAGACTGAATAAAACTTGTGTGCAAACCTTTTTGGCAATTGCAATGTTTTGCACATACTGTATAACAGATGAGGTGAGTGGGCTATGGGCATACTGTGGTGTGGATAACACAACCTACACTTGAAAACACAGGCAATAATTTATTTATTTATTTATTTATATTTGATTTAATTTTCTGTATTTTGATACATTTTAAGAAGTTGTTATAATTAATTCAATGGCTTACCTAATACCAGTGATTGTTATGTGAGTGTTCTATGTAAGGTATAAAACTTTTGATTTTGCACCAAAAAGCTGTACTGCATAGCAATACTGACAATGGAAGCTCTGACTGTGGGGCCTCATCTCTTGGAGCTATTATTTGGTGAAAAAAGGATAATCAATCCATCATCACATTGCAACAAATCATCATAGGCCTATCAATTAGTGTAGTTTAGGTTGGCATTCCCCTCACTGAATATTCTGTAGCCTTATGGAAAGCATAATATATCCCACCTTTAAATTTCTTAACTCACACCATAATCCTTTTGGTTTAACCTGTGTTGGAGGAGACTACATATTTGTAACACAATTCAGCAATTTCAATTTTCTTACTACTGCTGTACTATTGGCAGTAAAACTAGCACAACCTTTCTTAGTAAATAACTAACTCTCTCATTCTCTCTGATAGTAATTAAATCAGTATACCAAAAACTACGTAAAGAGCCAGTCAGACGACGACTCCGGAACAGAGTTTATTAACAAAAAGTAAAACAAAGACCATGGTGCACCAAGGGAGAGACAGCAAGCTGCCCGCAAAAATCCATCAGCTGCTCTGCTGCTCTAACTAAACAGGAAGTTTCCTTACTATTTATACAGTCCCAGGTCGACGGAAGATGACGTTGGACGTCCCCAGTTGACATGGACCCAATGCATGGACCCCACAAAGTCAGACCATAGTGCCAGCGTGGTAACCTGAGAGCAGATAGCCGTTGACAGATAGACACAGGGGAGAAAAGTAGGCCATGCACATAGGAGGACATGATATACTGCCTTATCTGTGATGATGGATAGGAACAGAATGACTTAAGAACATACGTATACATATCTCATGGAAAGACAGTTGAGTCAGGCCTAGCTCAAACATAAAGACATAAAAAGCATATGGTTATGCAAATATTAATTATACAATTAATATTAAATTATCTAATTACTGATATATCACATGGCTGAAAAATTACCTCTATGGCACAAAGTGATCAATTTTCTCACTACCGCTGTACTATTAGCAGTAAAACTAGCTCGGCCTTTCTTAGTAACTAACTAACTCTCTCTCTCTCTCTCTCTCTCTCTCTCTCTCTCTCTCTCTCTCTCTCTCTCTCTGGGCAACATGATGGCACAAGCATCAGAGACCATACTTAAGGAGAGGAGGAAGACAAGTTTGGGGCTGAAATCAGATCTTCACGAAAGTCTCACTCAAGGATGCATAGCATCGCCTGCCACATTTATAAATACTTCAGGGACAAATATTGATGCCTAATTACAGCAAGACTGCAGATTGCGTGCTGCAGAACAATGAGGATTTTGCTTTGGCTTACCTCTCTGTATTCACAGGGAGACCTGATCTGTGATTTTGATAGTTTACTGGTAAATTCATAATTGACCGTGACAGAGGCCATTGCTATTGCCTTTGTGTGGTGAGCAATGGGTGGACAATGGGGTCTTTTGTGTGAAGCTAACAGTGAAAGAACGAACTAGAAGTCCCACAGGTGTTCAAGACACAATCAAGGCTGTAGGCCTACACTAGGGAGGTGCTGTATATGTAGAGAGAAATTTTAAATCTCAGTTAAAGGGCAACTTCAGTCATTTTCAACAAGAGCTCTATTTCTCAAGCTACTGAAGACTAGGCAATACTAAAGACGCAAGACATTTTGGTCCAACCATATAGGTTTCCTTAAACAGAGAAATATCAACTAACCCATGGGGACAGAACTTTGAACTGTGTTTTGAAATGTCACCACAAAAAATCTGACACATCAACAGACGCCTTACAACAGCACTGTAGTGTGTAAGACTACAAATGACTAAAAAACTGGTTAAAACTGTGTTTTTATGCAAGCGGGCACATATTGTTTGTTTACAAACTATTTGTAAACGCATAATAGTTAGTCATTTGTAGTCACACACTTTGTTAGTCAATTGTAGTCATACACACCATAATGCTGTGTTGTAATGTATCTGATGATGGTAGCTTTTGGAGTGATATTTGGAGCATGTTAAGATCACAGTTTTAAATTCTGCCCCCATGGGTTAATTGTAAATGCAGAATCTCTATTCTAGTCTTCAGTATTGGCTTTGCCTCGAGTAGCTTGAGCAATAGCTCTTGTTGAAATTTGATTGAATTGGCAAAATTGTGTTGAAAAGTTGAAAACATTGACAATTGAGACCAACAATAACCGATCAAATTGTTGTTACCTTTAGTGGCATATACAGGACTGGAAACTTGGTTGAGGTCAAAAGACAAAAAAAATGATTAAGTAGGCTATCGCTCTAATATTTGTTACATTATTTATAATATTTATCTATACAACAACAATCACAATGTTTCTGGACAACATTATCAATTGCTGACCCATTAACATGAGGGAAGAGTTTATATCTATTTTCATTAATTATTAACTATTTTTATGAACTCCACATAATTGAAGCATACAGTAGACTGATTTGTTGTCTAATAATTCACTTGTCATCTTTCTCATTTACACAGCCCACAAGACTAACAATATGAAACAAAATGGTGACCTAAACAGCAACAATGAAACAATGCAGTTGAGAAGATTTATGCAGTTCTGGGAACAAAACTCCTTTTGAATACCCTGTGCTTCAGATAGCTGCTGTTTCCCTGCATGTGTTGAAACAAACACATGAGTAGATTCAACAATTTTGTTGCACAGGGAATGATAAGAAGCCAATGCACTGAACAGATTTATTGTTTCTGGTTAGAGATAAGGTGTGGTTGTCACTGTGTAGTCTTTTATAATGTACAGTATTTGATTGTGTTAAAGGGGACATAGATCAGCTAAATATTATATCGTGCTCTATGATGTTAAAATAGAAAATATTAAACTTTGTTTTATCAAAAAGAAGCTTAGATGGAATTTTACTTCCCTATTTAAGACCGTATTTTTAAGACTTTGTATTGAAATGCTCATTTTGGCCAAATAGCACTAGAATTCTGAAATACCTGTACAAGTGCTGTTTGAAATCACATGAGGTTACAACCATGCCTCATGTTCCTGATAGCTTTTTGGCCACAACCACTCATAATTCATCAAAGCCACGGCTAATGTGCTTTTCCATTCAATGTCCCCTTTAAGACTTGCTACTGTATACTCAAGAACGCTACTGTATACTCAAGACTTCTCCTCTGGTGTGTTTTTCTCCCTTCCTGTCATTGAATTAGCTTTACTATGTGAATGACTGTTGTCTCTGTGTGGGTGTGGACTTGTGTCATGCTTGAATCTCTCGTGCAGGACATTTCTGACGTAGATAAGAGGCAGGATATATGGGAAAGACATGAAAAGATCAAGATGTTTGTATGGCAAATTGTGTGTGTACAGTAAGACACGAAGTGGAGAGAGGAGGAATGTTAAAGGTTGACAGAGTTGCTCTCAAGAAGGTAAGTCTGACAAACATTGTCTGAGCATAGCAACTATCTACATGCTCTATTGGGTTAATTGTTCACTTGCCCCTGGCTGTGCTAATGTTTGCTTTTAGTTGTTTGTTTTGACAGGAGTTTAAAATTCCTGGTGGACACAATGCCATTTGAATTGCACATGATACCTATAGTATAATTTGACTCAGGCGTATTTGAATAGATACATACTCTACTAAACATGCAGTACACATGTGGATACTTTCAGCCAAGTGTGTAGGCTATATGTGTGTGTTGGACATGGTCTGTAACATATATTTACACAATTTTAACACTTGACCCTTTTCTGTCTTGGAGGTGTAAACCACTAGGTTGGAATGGGAAAGCTATCAGCCAAAAACACCATCTTGGGAATTGCTGTGGCGGTGACTTTGTGCTCCACAATTATTGCATTAGTTCTGTCTCTGGCTCGCCATTACACTGTGGATCTGCCCTATGGAACGCAGGTGACTTAGCACTCTCAGAGCTCTCAGCCTGCTGGACGGACATTAAAGTAAAAACACTCAGAAAGTCAGGAAGTGTTTTTATTCCTGACAGAAAGCCAGGAAGTGTTTTTATTCCTTATTCCTGCGTCCTGGAGGTTATCTGTGTAACCTGTCATTATTTCCACAACACAATTACTGTTATGATGGACTGCTGATCTAACTGCTGATTTAGCAGTCTATGTCTAGCCGTTATTGGCCACCAGTTAGAGTTACAAAGCCACTGAAACTTTGAATTTTAATGTTTAATTTTTCAGTATGGAATGGTTTTTGATGCTGGATCTTCACACACGTCTCTCTTCATATACAAATGGCCAGGAGGCAAAGAAAACAAGACGGGGATTGTGTCACAGATGAAAGTGTGTGACGTGGATGGTAGGTACTTATGAAAATATTTACATTATTTAATGAACTTTTTTTCTGTTTCTGAGTATCACTGTAGGCTATATGATGTTCTTGCTCTGCAAGGTAATTTTCAACTAAACTTAGCTAAGATTCTGGCCTATATGAAAAGGTAGTTTAAAACAAAATTGACAAAAACAGAAATTTGCAGCATGTCAGAAATTTTGAACAAATTTGTGTCATTGTCAAATTTATTTCAACATGTATCCCATTTTGAAAAAAAAATCCTGCATATTGCATGACTGATGGGTCCCCAGTGGTAACTTACCACTCACCACTTCTGAAAAACTCTAATCATGCAATCAAAATGGACATGTGGCATCTCATAGGATTCTGTTTGCAGGTGGGGGTATATCCAGCTACAAGCAAGACCCTCCTGAGGCAGGCCAAAGTCTTCGGCAGTGCTTGGATGTGGCCAAAGCAACAATACCTGTGGAGCAGCAGCGGAGCTGCCCAGTGTATCTTGGAGCCACGGCCGGCATGCGACTACTAAGGTAGCTTATATAGGCTAAACTAGGCATGATTGGCAACAAAGTTGGTTTTTTTTGACAGAAAAGAAAGAATGGAAAGAGTGATATTAGACATTATAGTGCCTAAACTCTAGCCATCCAATATTGTGCATTGCTCTGAATTGCTGCCATGACTTACACACATGTCTATTGGATTGTTTTCATATGGCTCTGAAAGTGAAATATAACTTTTCTCAGTGAGATATAAGGATAACTGAGAACAAATATTGTCCAGTATTGTGGATATATGACTATTTTTTCCCTTTCTTTCCAATGTTTTGGTATCTGGTTCAATTTGAGTAAAGTACTGTAGATTGTTTCACTTTGCAAGTAATAGTTTATCTAGTGACCAAACCCTCTTTCCAAACCCTCTGTAATGGTAAAATCTTTACCACCCAGACTGCAAAATCCGAGTGCATCAGAACGCATCATGGAGGAAGTGGCTGATGCAATCAGAGGTTATCCATTTGACTTCCGTGGGGCACAAATACTCTCCGGCATGGAGGAAGGTGCTTATGGTTGGGTTACTATCAACTATTTACTTGAGGGCTTCATAAAGGTATGTAATATGCCAACACTGCATGTATTTCAAAGACAAGACACATAACATACTGTAGGTGATTTGGAACCTATACATAGAACTACCTTTGTTTTTGGTTGATGGCAGCACACATTTGAGGGCCAGTGGATCCGGCCAAAAGGAGGCAGGATTCTTGGGGCTTTGGATTTAGGAGGGGCTTCCACCCAGATCGCCTTCACTCCCAAAGAGCCGGTTAAGCAGCCTGATTCTGAAGCCGTTCTTCAGCTCTATGGGCATCGGTACGGTGTGTACACACACAGCTACCTGTGCTATGGAAAAGACCAGGCCTTGAGACAGTTACAAGCACATCTAGTTAAGGTGAGCAGTGATTGAAAAGCTGGTTATTTTACAGCCCAAGAAGTACTGGGTAAGGAGTTGATAAGAATGGCATTCTAGAAAGTATCTATGAATTCTAGAGTACTTGCTATGTAAGTACACTGAAATAACACAAACAACATGAAAGTAGTTTGGGTTTTGTCTAGACCACTACTGATGAGACTGGGTTCATTAGAAATCAAGGAAACATCACACCTGAAATTTAATTAAAAGTATTGCCTATAATGGTAGGGCTGTTAATTGATGATCAAAATACATGGCATAACCTTAACCAAAAAGCAGAATGTAAGAAGCGTAATTGGCTATTTTAATTAGTCCAGGGCTCAAATCAATGTCTACATTGTAGGAAGGTGATGTTGGACAAATTCAGCAGATCACTTTCATGTCATTTGTTTTGTTTCAGCATATTTACACAGAAAGTACTCTATAATGTATGCCTTGATAATTTTGTTACCCTATACTTTCTGTACCTACAGTATACCCAGTACTTCACAGGCTGTAAAATAAAGTGTTATCAAAGCCATGCTTAAGAGTAAAATCAATGAGAATAATTGCATTGGCAGACTGAATTGGTTACGTCAACTGAAAATAAAACAATAGCTATTCTCGTGGTTAGTTAAATCACTTAAACTTGTTTGTAGAAAATACATTAAATAGAATATGGCCGATGAAATGATATGATATTCTGGTGGTATTGCACAGCCTCACAACTAAATGATTGATACTGTAATTCAATGTTAATCTTACGATTATTTCAGATAAGTGGCTCCTCGGCCACAATCATGCACCCATGCTTTCATACAGGCTTCAACCTGTCGATGACCCTGGGTGACCTCTATGACTCCCCTTGTGTGAGCAAGCCAGTAAATACTGACCCTGGCAAAACTGTCACTTTCTCGGGCACCAGTGACCCTGACCAGTGCTTGAGTCTCATTCAGAACATTGTAAACATAACTGACTGTGCCCTCAGCCCTGACTGTGGATTCAATGGAGTTTACCAGCCGCCGGTCCACGGAGAGTACTTTGTGAGTCACTCTGCTATATTACACTATTTTGCTCTAGAACGCAGGCTTACAATATTTTTGTGCATTTAGCACACTGGACATAATCAAGAGATGGCACTCAGCTGCAAGGCCTGAATTTCAATATGTTTTCACATAGACAATGTATTTACAAAGCTAATTGTATAATAACAACAACACCAACAACAACAACAACAACAACAACAACAACAACAACAATAATAATAATAATGATAATACATATTTTTTATTGAATTCTGCAGGCTTTTTCGGCATACTACTACACATTTGACTTCCTTGGCCTTGCCCCACAAGCTCCCCTACCAAGGGTCACCTCGACAATAGACACCTTTTGCAAGAAGACCTGGAACACTGTAAGAAACCACCGTTTCTCTCTTTAAGCTGTATGTCATAACACACGCATGCACACCCTCATCTCCCACTTCCCTTATGGACAGTCTTCAAACACAATCAAGGATTCTATTTAGAAAATGTCCACAAGGCTTAAGAGAACAACATATTGAATGTGGGTCAGTAGATCTGAAGAGAGAAATGTTTAAATGGATGACATTGTTTGCTAATGGCTGAAGACTTCATGTTTCTTCACCTGGACACATTTCCCATTGTGTTTGTCCAGCTCCTGGCCGAATATCCAACCACAAAGGTGAAATACCTGAGAGACTACTGTGCCTCAGCACAATACATCATGACCATTCTTGTGCAAGGCTACAAGTTCAACGAAACCTGGGACAAAATCTACTTCCAAAAGAAGGTATGTTGCCACTTGAGTAATGACTTTGTGTAATTAAAAAAGTGAGAAATAGTCTAGATAAATCTCCATAATCTCCATCTCCTCCACATTCAACGGCCACTACACCCCACACTACACCACTGCACTTGTGATACATGAGTCCTTCATACCCAAGCAAAAGCTGTATCACTGCCCCCAGAGAGATGTGTAAACGACCAGCCACAGTAGACATTAGTGGTTAGAGATATGTTGTCCCTATAGAGAAATCCACAGGAAGAGATATAACACACTAGACACACAATTGCTCCTCATGTCCGGCATGTTGAGGATAATCTCCACAGTATCTAAAGTATGTGTACGTTCTTAGTGTTCCTTATCTCCACGGCAACTGAGGGTTCATGCTGGTAACTAAGGCCTAGTGCCATTCCTGTTACCAGGGAATGTCTGTGGAGTGAGGGGCTACAGGACATGAATTGAGTGAATAGATCAAATGAAGATGGGAAATGTTTATTAAATGTATTCAGCATCAACATATAAATAAGCAGAATAAAGGATGTGAAATTGATCCAAAAACAAATAAAGAAACAAAAAAATGCACTGATAGTCAAAACGGCACTGATGGTTTCTGATCTATTCTTGTATGAATCCCTGAGTTAAAAAATGATTAAATGTACTCCTTCATTATAACAGTTTGGGAGTTTCTAGACAATGCTCTTACAAACTGTCGTAATCTTTTAGTTATGCTGCTGGGTGTGTAAGGTGCAATGGCCAAGACAGATGTTAGCAATGACTCCATCTAGATGCTCAGCCTTGATTAAAAAATTGTGATTTTTTTTTTCTTTTGTCAAGATGAAGCCTTGTTTTAATTTGTTAACTTTCAAAACAAAAGTTTCAGACTCAAAGCTGTACAAAAGGTGCACAAATAAAGACGGGTTTAATCTGATGTGTCCTTGGCATTCCAGGTAGCTGACACGGACATTGGCTGGACTCTGGGCTACATGCTCAACCTGACTAATCTGATACCCTCCGAGCACCCTCTAGTGGTCACAGGGGTGCAGCGCAGCCAGTGGGCGGCTGAAGTGTTTTTCATTGTGTTTGCACTTTTTCTCAGCCTCGTCATGGTCTTAGCCATAATTTTTTGGCAACAGGAGTCGTGAACATTCGTACAGTACAGAAGTGAAATTCAACAACTCAGCAAAAAAAACTTATTTGTGCTTTGTTTACTGTTAACACATTATTTACTGTTGTTTACTTGTGCCAAGACAAGAAAATAAGGAATATAAAATAGTTAATAGCGCTTCAGTAATGTAAAGTGTCTAGGTTTGTTTTGCTGTGCAAATGTGTAATTTTAAATTAATCTCATTTGTGTTACATGTATGTACAATGCGTAAGCTAAAGTGTGTATTTTATTTGTGTATAACTCAACATGAAGTGAAGATAACTATATGATGAAGGCCTCAACAGCAACCAGACTTCTTTGGCTGGGGCTTCTTGTGCAATGACACATATTGTTGGTCTGTCTCCTTCACTGTCTCCTTCAGTAACCTGCACCAGCAACACATCACAGTTAATAGCCTTTCAAGTGTCATAAGTCATATGTTCATTTTTTTTTTATTACATTCAATACTTGCACATTTGGAGTTTGGGAGAGCACAATTCAGCACAAAACCTCGGTTTAATTACTGTTACATTTGGACTTTAACTTTTGACTTCACAAACAACACAGAATAAAACTAAAACAAATCACAACACAGTAATTCCTTCTCAGTGGAAAAAATCTGGACATTTTACCTGGCCAAAGTTTCCATGGCCTGTGAAACATTGTTGCCAGTCGCAGCACTGCATTCCATGAAATGGATGTTGTATTCCTAAAGAAATAATAACACAAATAAAAAGTCAATCTCTTAATATAGAATTCATACTGTATATTATTCCTGAATAATAACTTTCACAATCAATTCTAAGGCTTACACACTTATTTATTTCATTAGATCATTACCAGAAGTGCAGGGGTATGCAATATAAATATTGTAAATGAATGTACCCTTCTGTCAAATGCCCACTATACCCTGACCATAACTCAACACAATAAAAGCCCACAACAATGATCAAAAGTGAACCTGCTCATCTGCAGTAGCCTGCTTTCAAGTAAAGATTGTCTAACAGCTGACACAGTACCTCAGCTAACCGTTTGCCTTCAGGGTGCAAAACTTGCCGATCTTCACTGTCGTTCTTGTTGCCAAGGAGCAAGATGATGACCTCACTAGGAGCACCATCCTGATGAGGATAAACAGAAAACGATGTTTAATCAATTGTTTTGCCAAAGGTAAAGTAAGATGTTTTTAATTTCAAAAATAAAATTTGTCCTTTTCTTGCTCAAATTGTATTTGTGGATTACATGGAACAATGCTTCTTTTTTGTTAGAATTAAAAGATGGGTGGAAATATGTACACACACAAAAAGCTTTCTTTCTTTTTCTTGTCTCTAAATTATTGACTTTATTTAAGGAATGTTTACCTCAATGCAGGCAATCCATTTCCGAACAGCACTAAAAGTCTGACATGATGACACGTCATACATCAGGATGAGACCCTGAGCCTTGTGCAACACCTGGCGGGTGATGCTATGAAACCTGGAAATGATTCAAGTAGATGATGAAGTTTACATTTACAAAAACACGTATTCAATATTTATACAGTAGGAAAGATGTATCAAAGGAATAGAATACAAAGTATAAAAGGACATTTTACTGTCACAGGAAAGAGATGACATCTTCACACTGTTTACATCAACTCCATGCTGCTAATTTACTGTATATAAATGTACAGACCTTTCCTGACCAGCGGTGTCCCATATCTGAAGTTTTACTAGTTTACCATCCACAACCAGTGGCAGGATGGAGGTATCAACACCTGTGCAATGTGCGAAAGCACGTTTTCTCACTTATTTACACACAAAAAAGGAAACTATGAATGAAGAGAAAATACAAGAATGAAAAGAGATCAGACTTACCAAGGGTGGCAGAGGATTCAGGAAGAAACTGTCCTTTCTCCAATCTGCGGATAAAGGAGGTCTTTCCTACACTGCTGTCTCCAACCATCACAATATTAAACATGACTGCCTCTCCCAGAGATGTGAGAGTGGGCACTGGCAAGAAAGCAATTTAAGTGGTTTAAGGGAGTAATACTCTCTAAAAAGTGCTTTTTTGGCCTAGCTAATATCTAATATAGTGCCATTTCAGATACATCTGTAAATTATTTTAGTCTACCCATAATATGTTAATATATGTGGTTTTGTGTGAAAATTACCTAACATGCTATTCAATAATCAGATTGTTAAATCGGAAATATTAAGTAAAACTTCCAACTAGCACTGTGTACAAGTTCCTTTGACTGCTCTCAAACTCACCTTGGTCACTTCTGATTTCTAAATCAGATTTGCTTCTGGCGCCTGCAGGTGGTTGTTCCGACTGAGTGTTCTTCTCTCTCTGTGAACTCTGCTTAGAAGGCCCCTGCTCAGGCACATCCTGTAAAAATGGCACAGCACAATATTAATGATGCCTAGCTCTTAGAATCCAACTTGTGGCATGACTTAAGCAGATATTTGGAAAACTTATTCCACCGTGCTAGATTATAATCATGACAAAGACCAACAGGTGGTTTCAGATTTGTTTTCATTTGGCTAGATCATTGATCATAATGTTACTTTTTGTTCAAGAAGCAGTCAGCTGTCTATTATAATTTCATGGTGGGCAGAGGTATTTCAGAGATGGAGAAAGTATAATCAAACATATTTACCTCACTAGGGACATTTTCCTCCTGTGTGCCCTGTAAAAGACTCCCATCATCTTGGCCTTGGCTAACAGGTCGGTTCTCAGGTGCACCCACGGCTCCTATCCCTCTGTAGCCCTGCCCCCCACGTCTGGAACCCATCTTCCTCCTGGTGCTGTCAGAGTCCTGCTTGTGGCCAGCAGAGCCATGGCCAGTGCTCTCCTTCTGTGCTGAAATGCCCTTTGGCTGCACAACTTCAGACATTTTCAGGGTCAAGGCTGTTTCAGCAGCCACAGGAAGAGCTTCTATGTCACCAGTTGCAGTGTTGTCACTACATCTTTCTGGGCTTGGCGCTTGTTCTCTTTGTAGGTTACTGTTGGTGGTGTCGTCACTATGCCTCCATATATTCTTGCGAGTTGAACCCATCTTCCTTTTCTTCACCGAGCTTTGGGTATCTATGGATGGGTTATCTTGTTGAGGTTCAGAAGAAGCTGAGGATGCACCGAGGGCTGATTCAGGGATTGCTCTCTCGTCAATTAACTCATTAGGTGTTTCTCCTTGAGTCAAAGGTTGTTGATCACTTTCGTTTGATTGAGGTGCAAGGAGTAAGTGTTCACCTTCCACTGACAAGTCTTCTGTGTTCTGAAGAGCTGTTTTATCTCCCGTCTCTTGCCTCAGTGTGTTACTGTCATCTACATGCTCCTCTACATTTGCCACATCTGTCATTCGTTTGCCTAGACCTTTGCCTCTACGGGAAGAACCCATCTTTCGCTTGTGAAGCATGGATCTAGGTTCCGTGACACTGTCATCAGCACTGAGGGTGCTGTTAAAGCTCGTCTCAGCAGCTCTGTTCTCATTTGACTCAGAAATCTCTGTTTTTCCAAAGTGTGACTGCTCATGTAACCCCGTGACTGCAGGGCCCTCAGGGTAAGTATGGGTTTGCTCAGCAGGTTTAGAGTATTCACTCTCATGGAAGTCTGTCGATGTATCATTAACTGGACCCTCCAGTCTTTCTTTATCTGCTTCCCCAGTGCCACCAGTGTCTTGCTCAATAGGTTGTTTGTCTGCCGCACTGGTCACACTTTCTAAAACTTCATACCTCACATCTGCCTCACTGTGGCTCTCAGCCTTGTCCTTCTGGCGACGTTGAGATATCTTACGACTAGATCCCATCCTCTTCTTTCGTGGTTTACTCTCCTCTGAAGAATCTGAAGCTTCCAGTGGTGGTGTGATGATGTTCACCGCCAGAGTGTCTCCATGAACTGAACTATTGTCATTACCAGCTTCACCCACCTGAGGTGGCCATTCTGCTGTGGTAATTGCTCCAACCAAAATGCACTGTTCATCTTTGTCATTGTTGCTCGTCTCTTGAACGGTTTTAAGTGAGTCTGGAGGTGAAACTATTGTGTTACAAGGCACTGCTTCAGAATCTTCCTCAGATTCATGGATACCCCTCCCCTCCTTGTCTTTCACTTCTCCATCCACTGATTTACAGTCATCAGTGGAATTTGTCTCTGAGTCTGTGTACATGAGCATTCCGTCCATGACAACATATTTTCTCTCTGTCTGTTCTTTTCGGCTTCTTCTAGTGGAGCCAAGCTTTCTTCTTCGCGCCAGGCCAGGACTTCCTTCAGTTTCTTGATACTGGGAAATGGTGACACTCATTTCAGGAACTGTGTTTTGGGTTTGGCTTTCAATCATTTCCCACTCATCAGCTATTGTGTCATTCTGAGCTCCTCTTTGGGTTTCCAATGGACCTGAATCTTCCTCTCTTTGAGCCTCTAATACCTCCACTTCTTGGGTGATTAAAATGTTCCCACCTTTGTTGTCCTCTTCTAAAATTATCTGTGTTTCTTCTGTCACTACATCTTTACCTTGGTTTATCTCATCCACCTGTCTTCTATTGACTCTACGAGTTGAACCAATCTTTCGCCTTGGGTTAGCCTTCAGATCTCTTTCAAGATGGTCAGATTCGCTGGAAGTAAAGCCTTGGTCCTGTTTTGTTTGATTTTCAATTTGTATAGCTTCAGAATTCTCAGGGCATGTAACATCAGTATCTGGGTTGACATTAACTTCATTGTCAAGAGGCAAACAGCTACTTGGTTGTAATTTAGTGCATGAATCCACATCCGCTGCTTCCAAACAAATGGTCACCTCTGGAGGCACCTCTACAGACAGAAAAGTTGTCTCATTACTGCTCATATCTTCTTCATTCTGTTCAACCACTGTCTCTTCACTTGTCTCTATCATTTGTGTTTGATAATCCTTAAATTCTTCAACAGGAGTTGTGTCTGGGTTAACTGCTTGCCTTTCTTCACTGGAGGATATTTGCTCTGATAGGAGATGTTCTTCCTCACGCATTTCAACATCAGTTTCTGTGACCATCCCAGTTATCTCCCCAGTTGCCTGGGAAGATTGGGTTCCATCCAAATGCATGTCATCACTTTCCTTCTTCCTTCTGCGAGTCGACCCCATCTTTCTTTTTTGCTTTGATGAATCCTGTTTTGAATCTCTCTCTTTCTCATGAGGATGAATTCTGAGAGAGGATCCCCATTGTTCAGGAGAAAGTGCACCTGATTCTGTCACATTGGTGATCTCCATGTTAAAGGTGTCAGGTTCACATGGAGATTCAGAGGTATCCATGCTCTCCACTGTGGTGGGACCTTCTGCAGTAGATGACAATTTAGTCTCATCCTCTGCTAGTGCTGTGCTTATTATGTTTCCCTTGTCCTGGTCACCCTGGGGCTCAAGAGTATTTTCAGACTTCTGTTCTTCTTGTATTTGGAGTTGGTCATCATGAGCATCTATAGATGCTTCATTAAAATCCTCTGGTCCCACTGGCATAATGACCGTCTCCTTTCCCACTGTGGATAACTCATTGTTATCTTTGAAGTCATCTTGTAGTGAAATTACATTATGGTGTTCATGTTGGGTTTCTTGTCGCAAAATATCCTCCTGTAGACTACTGCATTGTGAGGAAGATTGAACCATTTCATCTAATGTGTTACTGTTGGCATCCTGACCCTGAGTCTCAACATCCGTCTGAGTGGTGACAAATTCTTCTCCCTTTGAGGCATCAATGATATCTCCCTCTACCTCTGCTCTCAAATCAGCATCTATCTTCATGTTTATGTTTTCCGTGGCATCTCCTTCAGTCGTCACAACTTCACAAGTCTCTTCCATTTTATGTTCTGTCTTTGTCCTGCGGGTTGACCCCATCCTTCTCTTCTGCTTTGAGCCACCAAGTTTTACACCTTCCTCTTCCTCATTATGCTGAACCTTCAGGGATGATTCAGATTGGTCAGTGAAGGTGTTTGTTTCTGATGTGTCTGTCCTTTCCACATGAAGTGAATGAGAGAAATCAGGAACAACTGTACAAACATTTGAAACTTCCAAGGTGGCACTAAGAATTTGTGATTGTACTGACTGTTGTTCCTCCTCACATTGCTGGACATCAGAGCTGTTCTTCTCAATGTCTGTCTGATTGGTGACAACCTTTACTGTTTCTTCTTCCTCATGATGTTGAAGTTTGAAGGAAGATTCATCTTGGTCCGAACTCTCTGCCTGAACATTCTGTAGGATGCTCACTATCTCTGGAACATGATCTGTTGAATGAGTTGAGGGAGATTTAAGACAGGTGAGAGTCTCAACATCTATCTGAAAGGATAAAGACTCTCTTTTCTCAGTGGTATCCATGGCCTCAACTGTTGTAGCTACACAATTTGGTCTAGGATCATCCATAGGAGATAACTCATTCTCACCTTCTGCTTGTTCTGGCATAGTCTCCTTCTGGATTTCACAAGTCTCTTCCATTTTATGTTCTCTTTTTGACCTGCGGGTTGACCCCATCCTTCTCTTCTGGCTTGAAGCACCCTGTTTTACACTTTCCTCTTCTTCATGATGCTGGAGTGTCAAGGAAGACTCAGAGTGTTCAGAAACTGTGTCTGTTCCTAATGTGCTTTCGACGGCAAGTGAATGAGAAAAGTCAGAAACAGAAACATCCATACTAATGCTTGATTCCACTGACTCCATGGTGGAACTGAGAATGTGAGCCTGTGTTCCTTGTTCTGCTTCTTCACTGCGCTGGACATCAGGGGTGTTCACCTCAAGACAAACATTCTGACAGGTAACAGCAGTTTCTGGAAAGGGATCAAGGGTGGTAGATGACCCAAGACTGGCGAGAGCATCAACAGTTATCTGACAGGAGAAAGACTCACTTTTCTCAGAGATATCAATATTATCAACTATAGTGGCTGAACAATTGGGGCTGAGATCTTCTCTTGAAGATGATAACATATTCTCTACTGCTTGTTCAGATACTTCCATTTTTATGTCTTCCATACTCTGGTGACCTAAGGATTCAAGACTTTTTTCCTGTTTTTCATCTTCATGCTTTTTGAATTTGTCACCATCTTCACTCATAGATCCTTCATTAGGAATGTCTGCTCCCATTGTTGTGATGGCCTCTACTGTTTCTTGTCTTGGTATGGACATCTCATCACCTTTCAGGTCATTAACATGTAGTTGTTCTGTATTTATATCAGGGCACTGATGCTGATTTTCTTGCATAAGCTCATCTTCTCGTGGACTGTATAGTGAAAAAGAGGATATTGTTTCAGATGATATGCTACTGTTAGCATATTGATCCTCTTCATTAGGGCTTGAAACCATACCAACAGTCTCAACATTTGTCTGACTGGAGACAAGCTCTGTCTCCTCTGAGGCGAGTATGATGTCTTCTTTTAAAACATCCCCTTCCGTTTCTGTTCTCAGGTCAGCGTCTATGTTCATGTTCATGTCTTCAGTGGCATTATCCCCTTCAGTATTCAGAGTCTCTTCCATTTTCTGTTCTCTCTTTGTCCTGCGGGTTGACCCCATCCTTCGCTTCTGCCTTGAGGCATTCTGTTTTACACTGTCATCTTCCTCATGATCAAGTGAATGAGAAAAGTCAGGAACATCTGCAGCAATTGATACTTCTGATTCCACAGTGGAACTGAGAATGGGAACCTGTGTTCTCTGTTCTGTTTCCTCACTGTGTTGGACATCAGGGCTCAACATATTAAGAGTCTCTGTATGAATATTCTGTGCCATAATGGCTATCTCTATAGTTTGATCTGGTGAAGAAGATGTGAGAGATTCATGACAGGTCAGAGTTTCAACACCCATCTGACATGAGACCGACTCAATGGAATATCTGTCTTCGACTGTACTGGCTGAACAATCTGGGCTACTGTTAACATCTTGACACTGTTCATTAGGTGTTAAAGTTGCACTCAGAGTCTCAACTTCTATCTGATTTGTGACAAACTCTTTTTCCTGTGAGGCACCTATGACATGTACTTCCGCCTCTGCTTTCAAATCAGAATCTGTTTTCATGTTCTTGTCTTCTGTGGCATTTTCTTCTTCAGCTGTCACAACATCACAAGTCTTTTCCATTAGATGTTCTCTCTTTGTCCTGCGGGTTGACCCCATCCTTCTCTTCTGGCTTGAAGCACCCTGTTTTACACTCTCCTCTTCTTCATGATGCTGGAGTGTCAAGGAAGACTCAGAGTGTTCAGAAACTGTGTCTGTTCCTAATGTAAATGTGCTTTCGACGGCAAGTGAATGAGAAAAGTCAGAAACAGAAACATCCATACTAATGCTTGATTCCACTGACTCCATGGTGGAACTGAGAATGTGAGCCTGTGTTCCTTGTTCTGCTTCTTCACTGCGCTGGACATCAGGGGTGTTCACCTCAAGACAAACATTCTGACAGGTAACAGCAGTTTCTGGAAAGGGATCAAGGGTGGTAGATGACCCAAGACTGGCGAGAGCATCAACAGTTATCTGACAGGAGAAAGACTCACTTTTCTCAGAGATATCAATATTATCAACTATAGTGGCTGAACAATTGGGGCTGAGATCTTCTCTTGAAGATGATAACATATTCTCTACTGCTTGTTCAGATACTTCCATTTTTATGTCTTCCATACTCTGGTGACCTAAGGATTCAAGACTTTTTTCCTGTTTTTCATCTTCATGCTTTTTGAATTTGTCACCATCTTCACTCATAGATCCTTCATTAGGAATGTCTGCTCCCATTGTTGTGATGGCCTCTACTGTTTCTTGTCTTGGTATGGACATCTCATCACCTTTCAGGTCATTAACATGTAGTTGTTCTGTATTTATATCAGGGCACTGATGCTGATTTTCTTGCATAAGCTCATCTTCTCGTGGACTGTATAGTGAAAAAGAGGATATTGTTTCAGATGATATGCTACTGTTAGCATATTGATCCTCTTCATTAGGGCTTGAAACCATACCAACAGTCTCAACATTTGTCTGACTGGAGACAAGCTCTGTCTCCTCTGAGGCGAGTATGATGTCTTCTTTTAAAACATCCCCTTCCGTTTCTGTTCTCAGGTCAGCGTCTATGTTCATGTTCATGTCTTCAGTGGCATTATCCCCTTCAGTATTCAGAGTCTCTTCCATTTTCTGTTCTCTCTTTGTCCTGCGGGTTGACCCCATCCTTCGCTTCTGCCTTGAGGCATTCTGTTTTACACTGTCATCTTCCTCATGATCAAGTGAATGAGAAAAGTCAGGAACATCTGCAGCAATTGATACTTCTGATTCCACAGTGGAACTGAGAATGGGAACCTGTGTTCTCTGTTCTGTTTCCTCACTGTGTTGGACATCAGGGCTCAACATATTAAGAGTCTCTGTATGAATATTCTGTGCCATAATGGCTATCTCTATAGTTTGATCTGGTGAAGAAGATGTGAGAGATTCATGACAGGTCAGAGTTTCAACACCCATCTGACATGAGACCGACTCAATGGAATATCTGTCTTCGACTGTACTGGCTGAACAATCTGGGCTACTGTTAACATCTTGACACTGTTCATTAGGTGTTAAAGTTGCACTCAGAGTCTCAACTTCTATCTGATTTGTGACAAACTCTTTTTCCTGTGAGGCACCTATGACATGTACTTCCGCCTCTGCTTTCAAATCAGAATCTGTTTTCATGTTCTTGTCTTCTGTGGCATTTTCTTCTTCAGCTGTCACAACATCACAAGTCTTTTCCATTAGATGTTCTCTCTTTGTCCTGCGGGTTGACCCCATCCTTCTCTTCTGGCTTGAAGCACCCTGTTTTACACTCTCCTCTTCTTCATGATGCTGGAGTGTCAAGGAAGACTCAGAGTGTTCAGAAACTGTGTCTGTTCCTAATGTAAATGTGCTTTCAATGGCAAGTGAGTGTGAAAAGTCAGAAACAGAAACATCCATACTAATGCTTGATTCCACTGACTCCATGGTTGAACTGAGAATGTGAGC
This sequence comes from Sardinella longiceps, assembly GCA_027497455.2. Lineage (NCBI taxonomy): Eukaryota > Metazoa > Chordata > Actinopteri > Clupeiformes > Clupeidae > Sardinella > Sardinella longiceps. The sequence continues at coordinate 4,559,686 of JAODXP020000013.1, read as the reverse complement.
CTGTGTTCCTTGTTCTGCTTCGTCACTGTGCTGGACATCAGGGGTGTTCACCTCAATGCAAACATTCTGACAGGTAACAGCAGTTTCTGGAAAGGGATCAAGGGTGGTAGATGATCCAAGACTGGTGAGAGCATCTACAGTTATCTGACAGGAGAAAGACTCACTTTTCTCAGAGATATCAATATTTTCAACTATAGTGGCTGAACAATTGGGGCTGAGATTTTCTCTTGAAGATGATAACATATTATCTACTGCTTGTTCAGATACTTCCATTTTTATGTCTTCCATACTCTGGTGACCTAAGGATTCAAAACTTTTTTCCTGTTTTTCATCTTCATGCTTCTTGAATTTGTCACCATCTTCACTCATAGATCCTTCATTAGGAATGTCTGCTCCCACTGTTGTGATGGCCTCTACTGTTTCTTGTATGGACATCTCGTCACCTTTCAGGTCATTGACATCTAGTTGTTCTGTATTTATATCAGGGCACTGATGCTGATTTTCTTGCTTAAGCTCATCTTCTCTTGGACTGTATAGTGAAAATGTTTCAAGTGATTTGTTACTGTTAGCATATTGATCCTCTTCATTAGGGCTTGAAACCATACCAACAGTCTCAACATTTGTCTGACTGGTGACAAGCTCTGTCTCCTCTGAGGCGAGTAGTATGATGTCTACTTTTAAAACATCCCCTCCCGTTTCTGTTCTCAGGTCAGCGTCTATGTTCATGTTCATGTTTTCAGTGGCATTATCCCCTTCAGTATTCAGAGTCTCTTCCATTTTCTGTTCTCTCTTTGTCCTGCGGGTTGACCCCATCCTTCGCTTCTGCCTTGAGGCACTCTGTTTTGCACTGTCCTCTTCCACATGATCAAGTGAATGAGAAAAGTCAGGAACATCTGCAGCAATTGATACTTCTGATTCCACAGTGGAACTGAGAAGGGGAACCTGTGTTCTCTGTTCTGTTTCCTCACTGTGTTGGACATCAGGGCGCAACATCTCAATGTTAAAATTCTCTGAATGCATATTCTGTGTCATGATGGCTATCTCTGTAGTTTGATCTAGTGAAGAAGATGTGAGCGACTCAAGACAGGTCAAAGTTTCAACACCCATCTGACATGAGAACGACTCCGTTTTCTCAATGGCATCTCTGCCTTCAACTGTACTGGCTGAACAATCTGGGCTACTGTCAATATCTTGACACTGTTCAATAGGTGTTAAAGTTGCACTCAGAGTCTCAACTTCTATCTGACTGGTGACAAACTCTTTTTCCTGTGAGGCACCTATGACATCTACTTCCGCCTCTGCTTTCAAATCAGAATCTGTTTTCATGTTCATGTCTTCTGTCGCATCTTCTCCTTCAGTTGTCACAACATCACGAGTCTCTCCCATTTTATGTTCTCTCTTTGTCCTGCGGGTTGACCCCATCCTTCTCTTCTGCTTTGAGCCACCAAGTGTTACACCTTCCTCTTCCGCATGATGTTTGATGGAGGATTCAGAATGGTCAGGGAAGGTGTTTGTTTCTGTTGGGTCTATGCTTTCTGCATGAAGAGAATGAGACCCAGCCTCCAAAACATCTGTACTACTACTTTCCAGATGAATTGAATGAGAGAAATCAGAAGTAACTGTGCAGATATTTGATAAGTCTGAGGTGGAACTAACAATGTGAAACTGTGCCCATTGCTCTTCTTCCTTACACTGTTGGACATTAGGGCTGTTCATCTCAACATTTATCTGATTGGTTACAACCTCTGCTGTTTCTTTACTTAATATGGATATTTCCTCTTTGAGATCATCATCATCTAACTGTTCTGTAGTTATATCAGTATCAGTATATTCATGTTGATTGTCTTGTCCATCCTCTTGTACATTGCATTGAGGGAAAGTTGTTTCAGTTGCTGTACTCTTGTCAATGCCCTCATCCTGTCCAAAAAGGGTTGGAGCTGTGCAGGAAGTGTCAATATTCTCTAACCCAGTTTCCCTCAATGTGTCTGTATCCCCTTTGGCCTCTGTACTCAAGTCAGAATCTATGTTCATGTTCACAACTTCATTGATATTCTCTCCTTTGACAATCACAGCTTCACAAGTCTCTTCCATTTTATGTTCTCTCTTTGTCCTGCGGGTTGACCCCATCCTTCTCTTTTGACTTGAAACACCCTGTTTTACATCCTCCTCTTCCTCATGATGCTGGAGTTTGAAGGAAAATTCATAGTCAGTGAATGTGCTTGTTTCTGTTGTGTCTGTGATTTCTGCATGAACAGAATGAGATCCAAAGTCCAAAACATCTGTACTAATACTTGCTGATTCTGATTCCATGGGGTCACTGAGAATGTGAGACTGTGTTCCGTGTTCTTCTTCCTCATTGTGTTTCACATCAGAGTGGTACATTGTAAGGCTTGAGCTCTCTGCATGAACATTTGGTGGGGCTACCACAATGCCTGGGCTGTCATGTGATGTGGGAGATGATGACAGGTGTCCTTGTTCAAAAGAATCAGAAGCCTCCCTGAGGGTCCCAAAGTCTACCTGATGGGAGGCGGAGTCCATTCTCTCAGGGTTCTCTATTGTGGTCTCTATGTAATCTGGAGATGGATCTACTAATGGAGGTGCTTGTTCTAGAAAGTCCATGTTTGTACTGGGTTCCAGTGCCTTGAATAATTCTGTGTGGAGCATTTCTTCCATCAAGCTTCTCTCTTGATCAACACTGGTGGTGGTGCTTGTTGTAGCATCATCATCTGTTAAAAACTCATTTGAGGGACATGCTTCTGTATCCTTTCCTGTATTCTCATCTGGAAAGTCCTGCTTGTTTTTTTCTTTCTCAGTCACATCAACTGCTCCTTCTAAGTCTTCCCCCCTTATACTCATGGTAAAGGCCATTTCTCTGACCTGCATGTCATCTTTGGCCATGTTTGGATCTTGGATTATGTTCTCTCTAATCTCCTGCGTCACCACTTGGTTGTTTCCAATATCCTCCTCCATCTCTTTTGGTTCCTTCAGAGGTCTACGGGTTGACCCCATTCTTTTCTTTGGCTTTTGATGATATTGTGAGTTTTTTGCTTCTCCTTGTGAAATGCTGACAGAGCCAATCTGTTCAGTTTCTAAGTTATTTTGATTTCCAGACATAGTGTAACCTTTCATCTCTGTGCCATCAGCACTGGCATCACTCGGCTTCGAATGTCCTTCAACCAGCAATTGACTTTCTGTTGAAGGCAATTCCCTTATCTGTGTCGTATCTTGCATTTGTAATGAAAAATCCTGGACACCAGCACATTCCACCTCCATTTTTCTTACTGAGTCATCATCTTCTTTCTCAATTTGCATTCTTTCTCGACTTTCCTGTCTAAGAGATACATCTTGTTTATTATCCCCTTCTACAGAAATGCTTTCCATATCTACTCTCTCTGTATTACTCTCGAAATCATTTTTTCCCCACCATGGTTCTTCCCTTTCACTTACTTCAGCATGTTCTTCTGTTTGCTGGGCAAGTCCTTGAGATGTGTCCTGAAGTCGTGTTTCATTAGGAGAAATCTCCTTAGCATCAAACACAGCTTTTTCCTCGTTTGGATGTATACCTGCCACACTGACTATTAGATTTACTCCAGGTGAAGGATTTTCTGTACTGCAGGCTTCTGTCTCTGTTTTGAGGTTCAGCCCTGACACAAAGCTATGTTGTTCATCATTTGGAGACACATCCTCAGTCATCTCAGCTTTAACTTTACTCCAACCTTCGGGCAACTGTGTGAGAGCCTCATCTAACACTACTTCTGTTGTATTTGAAGACTCTTTTAAACGCTGATCCTCAGTGGTATTAAACTCTTCCTGTATTATCTGCATTCCCTCATCCTCTTTCTCCTCCTCCTCTTTTATCTCTACTACTTGATGTTCTTGCTTGGCTCTTCGAGTGGAACCCATTCTCCTTTTCTTCCCAGGAGCAATTGTCTCTGCCTCACAGATTTCAGCTAAGGCATCAGTTTCACTCTTTTCCGAGCACATTTGTTTTGCATCATGTTGGTCACCCTCTTGATTCTCAGGCACAGAATCAAGCTGGCCTTTGGGCATTTCAGAGGGTTGCAGGTGTTCAGCGCTGGAGGACTCTTGAAGCTCTGCATTACCTTCCTTCTCTTCTGTCTTAGGCCCTTGGTGATGACGTCTTGTCGACCCCATTCTTTTTTTGGACTTTTTGCTGGACATGATTTTCTATAGACCTGTGTTAAAAAATCAAAACAAAACAAAAAAGATTCTGACTGATGAAATACAGCACTCAGCTTGTTAATTGGGCTGGTAATTGATAGTTAATATAATTGCTTTTGATAATTACCTCCACCAAGGAGGTTATGTTTTCGCCTGCATCTGTCTGTTTGTCTGTGTGTGTGTCTGTCTGTGTACAACATAACTCAAAAAGTACTGCATTTGGATGAAACTTTGGTGGCCATCGGTGATCCAGAACACGATCTGGAATTTATATTGTGCCTGTAACCACATTGCCTTGGTGGAGGTCTGCACTCTCTGAGTGTTTTCCTAGTTCTACATTTTTTAGAGAGGGAAGGTAGCCTCTTCTGTTTTCAGGATCGCTTAATATGACCATACGACCATGGAGATCATTGCAGCTAGAATGAGGGAAACTGTTTGGAACTGTGTTTATTAACTTTTTGCATTCAGAGAGAGCCATTGGCCATAATCTGAAAAAACGACCAATATCATCCCAAAATAGAGAAGCAGGGGACACAAGGGATACGATTTCAGTAAATTGAAGCATTTGACTCTTATTGGCTCTACTTAGGGGTGGGATTGGGAATTGTATATTATCAATATCAGTGCCATTGGATTCTGCTTAATGTGTTGTCAGTAATGAGGCAAAATTTGGAATAGCCTACCCAGAGATACTGTATTATTATTATTTCATCAACCGTCTCTGGCCTACCCTTCCAGAGAGTGCCCTACTTACACGTTTAAAATTCATTCAAGACAATGGCTCCTTCAAAATCAAAAATGTGATCACTAATGCCACAAACGTCATTATCCATTTCTTCACCTTTATCCATTATTTGTTGTTGTTGTCTGTTTATTTGTTTATCTGTTGCCTATTTGCCTGTTTGTCTGTATGTATTTATGTTACTCATGGGTTCTCCCCGTACTGTCTGTAAAGTGCTGCAAGGCAATGTAATGTATTTGAGCACTCTACAAAATAAATTGAATTGAATTGAATTTATGTTTTACTGTCTGCTCTGGTGATGTCCATGTCATCATTATGTTTGTTCATTATGGTACCAAATCAACCAATAAAATGGGAAAAAAAACAACAAACAAACAAAAGAAAATTCACTGTCCACCCAGCAAGTAAGCCCACGTGGGCCCCACAGTACTTGCCCTGCACAGGCAGCTCTCACTTAACCACAAAGCTCTCTAACTAGGCCTGCATGTTTTCTGGGGGCAATCGCCTAATTGTGGGTTACCCACAGAGAACCCATAGGCCTGGCCTGGGCGAGCCCACATTGGTATGGCTTGGGCTGGCCCTAACCCACACATAAAAAAAGAACCCCCCAAAAAACCCACGCATGGACCTTGTTTACTCAGGATTGTTTGAAAAACATGCAGACATTGATAGGAATTGATAATGTTAGAGGGGTACGATTCCAGTGAACTAAAGCATTCAATTCGGCTATCGGTTCTGATTCCCAGTTCTCAACTGCAGTCATTAGTTCTGCTTGATTCACAATGCCTTGTCATAGCGGTATTATGACTGCAAAGCTATAGGAAATTGTGATGGTGTGTGGTGGTGTGAATTCACACTGTAACTGTCTGTTTCACATAACTTACCACAGGGACTTATATTTGGCTAATAAACAATAGAACCATTTTAAACTTTTTGCATTGCATTGAAACTTCAGACTTAAATAGCCTACTAGCAAAAAACAAACAAACAAACAAAAACCTCCAGATATCAGGTTACTCAACCCATGCCATGATAAAGATGAGTCTTAACCTCAACTCATAGGCATTACCCAATGTCTGTTTACAAAATAATCATAATCAGAGTAAAGTCTGCCTTATTAAAAGAGGAAGCTGAGCCCATCACACAAAACAGTTGAAACTCAAGCAAACAACACTTCAACCTCCTAAATTAAACACAGGAAACCATGGTAACATTGTCCTGCTGTAGCCTACCGAACTTACTCTGTGATGCAACCAGAAAACATTTGTGGAGTTTTACATGAACCAAAGGTTGAGGGTTTTTCTACAAGTAGACATACACACAGTGCGAGACACGTGTGTGGGCTGAAAATAAGGGCGACATTCTTAATCTAATTTTCTATGCTTCAAAATGTTAATTCCGTTGAAACAGAAATAAAGACTACATAATCACTGATAAACATTGGCTATCGAATAGCCTACTGAGACACACTTGCCCTTTTTAGAATTAACATCACAAGTGCATTAGTTATACTGTTAATCTTACTAAATTTGGAAAAGTCTGAGCTATAATTAACTTTGGCTGGACTAGCTACTACAAGGGACATTGCACGCACATTAGGCTATACCAGAATGAGAAATCATCCACACTGTCAAAACAGGGAGTCTCTTGACGGGGAACTTTAGTAGGCTACACTGCTGAAAAAGGTCTGTTATCTGTCAAACGAACAGAAAGGACTACTACACCTTGTGTAGTGCAAGAAAGAATGAAAGCATGCATGGTCTAAAGCGCCTACTATCGAGGAGCTGCATGAGTGATGGAATAACTTGATGCTTACCGGTTGTATCAAAAGTAAAACTCTGCTTTTCACTAGAAGTCCATGTATCTCTCAAATGTACAGTTTCCTCGTATTCATAATTGCAAATATAAAGACAAAGTAAGGCATTTCCTTATTTTCTGATGGGTCATCTTTCTAACGGGTGATGGTTTTAAACTTCCTGTGTTATTTACGCGAGGCAGTGAACTCACCATAGACAGTACGCTAGAAGAAACAGAAATATCGCACTGTGAACAAGTGCAGCATGATTCATTTCCTGCACACTTCAAGACATGTCTCAACTTCACAAATTACGACACGTTTCTTTCGTGCGTTTCTTTTTGACGTTTTGCTTTACCATCAGCTGCTAGATTTATTTAACCTCACATATTAATATTGATATTTCCCTTTCCAAAGTAATAGTTAAGTGTAGTTTTGGAGTTTGACTTTGTCAAGCATGACAATCAGCTTCACATCGTTGTTGGAGTGAGAAACACAACAAGAGGCAATAAATACACTTGAAATCACTGAAACATTTTAATTCAAAGAAAGAAAAAAAAAACATTCAACAAATTGAATACATAAATAATAATAAAAAAATCTATGGGGTTACAGCTTAATAAAGGCAATGGTGGTGGGGGAAAAAAGGAGTAAACAGGGTAAGATACATTTTAAAACAAGGACTCTAGGGATAGTTGGAGGGGGTACAGGAGTGACCTTGATAATCTGAATACAGTTAACATAGGAAGGCATACTCAGTCTCATGTTGTTATGTGGAAAATGAGAACAAGGGTACATGATGCACGTTTGTACACACTCACACACACACCCACACACTCATGAAATCACATCCTTTTGGAGAGTCCTCCGATCAGGAACAAGGGCAGTTCCGCACCGTTTTCATTTCCTGTCGTTGGACCTAGAACGACTGTGTAAGAAAAAGGTTATTAGCATCACCAGATGGCGGTTCTGGAGTAACAGTCTACTCCCGATAATTATCATACGTTGATGTTGCTTAATTTTCTTTAAATACGGATTAGGGAGGGATAAAGTCACACTAGCATATGTTATAGAAGAACTGTAATTAGTAATTAGCCATTTGGCTATGGGAGATATGATTTGCAATTAGTACTGCAGGACAAAAAATACAGGGCACTATACATATTGGCCAAATGTCATGCAGTGGTTCAACCACAGTCAAAAAGGGTTCCTACTGTCCCTCTGAGAGGCACCGATTCTAGGAATTAATTCAATTTCCTGTTTCATGAGAAATAGTGTTAAGTGGAGAAGGTCAGCAAGTCACCAGAAATTAACACTGAATTTTGAACACCACAAATGTGATGCACGGTTAGGGCACATTCGAGAGCGTGCAAAATCATATCTGTAACGTCAGTGCTGATGAACAACAGACCAGATCTGTGGTTACTGATCTGACATCATATGTAAGGAGTACTTGATAGAAATCCATGACATTTAGCCTTCATTACTTATTTGCCCTTTACAACATTACCAACATTACCCCCCGTGCAAGCAAATTCAGAAATTAAGGTGAAAAGCTGAGGCTTTTAAAGCTTTTTCATGAGTAAAACTTTTCTTTAAAAATAAAATAATCCTTGCTGGTTAGCTGGAGTTTTAAGATCTGCCATCATTACCGTAAAGATGAACAGGTTTCAATAAGCTTGTCATGGCAGTGCAATGTTCAATGTGTAGGGACTTGGAGGATGTTATGACCAATGCATCATGTCAAGCTGTTTTAGTACTTTAAAAAAAATAGCGTTTTAGATGCCCATGGCAACGTTGCACTCGCACGCTCATTGACACCCTTTGTAGGCCTATGGCTCTTAGTGGTAACTGCGGCAGATCTTAAAAACCCAGCTACCAACATCATTTTAACTTTGAATGAAAGTTTCACTTGTATGATGAAATAGACCTTCAACAGCTTTAGTGCCAGAGTTTTTCCTTTAATAGGAACAGGTTGGAAACATGTTAGCTTTATGAGTAATTATAAGGACTGACTGGGCATTCTCACTTGTATTGTTCTCAAGGGTATTTTGTTCCACACAGTTCAGATAAAATGTCTGATAAAAGTATTTTGCTACAGGGCCCTGATGGCAATACTTCTCCTGTCACAGCAGAAGTGGTGCCACAGGCTCCTAAATAAACCACCATGAGGAACTTACAAAGCCACATTATGCTTCTAAAGTTACACCATGCCAGCCAGCGACCGTTTCAAAACAAAACTACGTCGTGCCTTATGACATTCTCAAATTCACAACCTTTCTCAACTCACCTCTTTGACCTTGAGAAGGACCTTGAAGGCTTGTGGTTCCTCTCACGAGACAGAGATCTCTCTCTTCTCCGATCTCTGGACAGGGACCTGTAAATGTTTGATAAATAAATCGATATGGTCAAAACATTGCTTTGAACTTGCATATTTTACAACTCTGGTGTAATTTTATTATACAAACTTTATGATCCCGAAATAAAAATATTGTATACCATTTCATTAATACAGAGGCTACTGATGTAATTTAGGCCATGGCTACAATCAGGATCAGTTATATATTGTGCATGATCCCTGTTAAATAAACATCTAAATAAAATTCAAAAACTTAAAGGACGCATGTGGAGTGAATCAATGCGTAGCCCCACTGTCTGAATTATTATTAGTCGTGACAATGACTTGAATTTCGTGCCACGCAGGCCAAGATGGTGAAACGTCATGGGGCATACCAAAACAAAACCAAATCTAATAGGTTTCGTTTTGATATGCCCGCTCCTGTTACCATAAGCTGCCGTTTCATCATCTCTCTACGTTGCACGAAATTCGGTGATTGTCGTGGCTATCAATGGCACTTAGCACTGTGAAACAGCAGGGCTATGTGTTGGTTCACTCCGGCTAATTTCTTTAAAACCCATAAATCCCATTACACAAGCTGGTGCAGCCATAGATGTTTCTTAATAATTGAACAGTATGCTGTAACACAGCTTTCAAGAAAGCTGCGGTATGTTCCAATGACTACATTCTGGATCCAGAAGACCCAGTCTGGGATCCATTTCCCAAAAGCATAGTTGCTAACCAGTCAGAAATTTTGTTGGCTGCAATGCAATTTCTCATTGCCAACTAAATAAGTTGCTAATGTAGTTAGCAACTATGCTTTTGGGGAACCAAGCTCAGTGATGTGGTCAAGCTCACCTGCTGCGGCTCCTACTGAAACTCCTCCTCCTCGGTGATCTACATTAAACGTGAGGTAGAGAGAGAGAGAAATGTGTTACAAGACAATGTCTTACTGTCTCGCCCAACTCAAGCATACCACTCAGGTCTCTGCTACCTGTGGGAGGAAAGGGGCTCCCTGAGACAAGATGGCAGAAGGGAGACTAAAAATGGCCCACTATGGCATTGGACTCTGGGGATTCTACTCCCCTTTGTCTAGTTGTCTTCTTATGCAACACAAGACTGGAGCTGATGGCTTTTACAGTGACATGACTACATCTACAAGTTCAGTGTAGGGTGTGGCCGATCAGGCCCAAACAGGAGTTGAGGGGTATTGAATTTACCGTTTCAAACCCAGGTGGTGCACACATCCAGCTACTTTTTCAAACAGAGCAAATTTGTCAGGACTGGGGGAGGGGAATTCTTAATCATATGGAAACACTAAAAGGAAGAAGGGGAAGGATTTGTTTTTAAGTAATATTATCTAAGTGGCTATGAAAAGTAGAACAAAAATGTGTGGTAGTGCATAAAAAACAACTTACTAGTTTCTCAACAAGCTACAGAGGATATGCTGCACGGAAGCCAGTTTGACCATCAGACGGGTAGAATTTGCAGGCAGAATTTGCCAGATGGTTGTTATTGTGGCTGGTGTAGCTGTTAACTTTGTCGATTGATATGGTTGGCTGAGGAGGTACATTTTGAGCTCTGATTGGTTAGCTGTGGACTGCTGCTGGTTGGCTGTGATGAAGACATGTGGGGAAGCTACAACGCTGACTGGCTGTGGTGGTTGTAGGAGGAGGAGGAGGAGGAGGAAGAGGCTGAGAGTGGCATGCTCAGGAACCAATGGTGGTTTTTGTTTTGGGCCATGCGTGGGTCATGTGAGCTGATTGGGGCGCGGCGGTCAGCGGCCACATGATGGAGAAAGGAGACTAGTTGACAGACTCAGAGGGTGAAGAGGCATGGTGATGTCTCTGTAAGGGGGGGGTCATCTTCATTAATATATGTTTAAATAAATATATTAATAAAAATACAGAGCTGAAGCACAAAAAACACAAGCTGCACCAAAATCACAACACAGACAAAAAAGAAAAAGAAAAAGAGAGCAAGCATCTGCTGTGCTTTGCTTTACACATTAGCCAGTATTGGCCTATGTTAAGGAAAGATCTTGATTAAAGGCAATACCTTGTGTTCCCGGCTGACAGATCAGTGTGTCAGAAACAGTGAAGCAGGACACTTGCACAAGATGGACGCCTCATGAAGCAGGTTTACCAATCATCTACTGTACCCAACTTTGCAAGACCGCTTTCACAGCTGCACATTTGTGTAGTCTCTCCTTCCAGCCTACGACGCTTTACCATTCAATGAGCCTGTCTACCCCAAGCAACTAATCAAATTAAAGTAAGCTAAACATAGTAAACCAGCTTACTGAAATATCCTTAACGACGCCCCCCACCCCACCTCAACCCCCCCCCCCTCCAACACTGAGCTGATTGGGATGATCCCAAATAATGGTTACCACAATGGGTCCTGCTCAGGAGTGGGGGAGGGGGAAAAACTGCACAGATCCATTTTTAGGGCAGGCTGAGAGGTATTACCGGCGTCTAGCGGGTGGGCTACGTCGCCTGTAGTCATCGCGTGGGCGGCGGCTCCATGACGGGGGCGGTCCTCTATTCCTGGAACGCTTCTCCCCAGTGGACAGTTCTACTCTCACTCGGCAACCGCACAGTGTCCTAGGCAACAGCACAAAGGGATAGGCTTTTTAAAAAAGTTTTTAAGTCAGTGGACAAAACTCAGTGCACCCTCCCCAACCCTGTAACATGACCACTGACTTATCACACATGAATCAGCCAGTTATAAAGTAAATGGACTGCATTTATAAAGCTATAACAGTTATGAAGTCTTTGAAGGTTCACGTTTTGGAGGATGGTGAGGAGCCAATGGAAATTCATTCAGACCAATCAAGTGTTGAATTTAGCAATCGACCAACAGCACAGCAGTGTTTGCCCTTCATTACTGACTTTACCTTCCATCCAGTTCCCTCACTGCATCTGTAGCATCTCTTGGGTCCTCGAATTCCACAAAGGCAAAACCTGGAGGATTTCTGGCCACCCAAACACTACGTAAGGGGCCATAGTAGCCAAATGCTCTCTCCAGCTCTGTCTTATTGCCGTTGTTCCCAAGATTGCCTACATACACTTTGCAATCAAGTGGACAATCTCTGTGCATGGTGGGATCTACAAATGAAACAATTTGTCAAATATTTAGTAAATCTAAACCTACGCCACGATGAAAAATAAAGTTGATTTGAGTTCAGTGACAACACAAAAGACTTCCATAAACTCGTGTCAGAAGAACACAAAGACCGCAAAGAAATTGTATCCTCACCTGCCATCGTTGCTCCGTCAATTGCAACAGATGAATGCACAAACTGTGCTGATCTATAACAAAACACAACGTTATTATTTGAATCATGTCGAACCGAAATGAGTGTTACCAGAGACCAATTAAAAAGTATTGGATGCTACTGTAACGTTACGACAACAATAACAAACATCACGCACGCACACACTCATGGTCAAACAACCTTGCTCAAATAATTAACTCAACGCCAGCTAAGTCAGAACTAGAAAGACCACCAAGATGACCAGAAGGATTATTGAGAAGTAATGTTGTGTCGACTTTAAAGAAGTCGGCATCTGCATTTGATAGCATAACGTTACTTTCGGTAACGTTAAGATCTGTCGCTAACGTTATGTCGGTGTACACAGCCATCTACTGTCCATAAAAGAAACCAATCAATGGGTAGACTACGGTTTGCAACACACATGGCGAAAGGTAATTACGTTAAAACACCAAAACGTCAGCTTTTAATTTTTAAATAATTTTTCAAATTGTGTTTCCGACCTTTAGTAATCTCAAAACACTTGTTGGTAGGTAACGTTAACGTTAACGTTTAGGCCTGCGAGACTGCGGCCTGTTATCACAACGTTGCTAACGTTACTTTTCACGTTAACGCTGCATTTAGTGTGCTTTATTAGCCAAAATAAAACCAGGTAGCAAAAGTTCGAGTTATTCTACTTGTGTCATTCTAGTCACAAAACTAAGTATCCTGGGGAAATCACTTACCTCAAAAGTTTATACCGTACAATTTCACTGCTTCAAACCCTGGTGACTCCTCGTTGTGTAGTGAAGACTCCCCCAGAACAATCATAGAATATAGTGCTTTACGATGTTCATGGATGGCTACAGCGCCACCATGAGGGTAGGAGTTTATGAGAGCTCCACATGTAGAAATTGAGCATAGCAAAAGCAGTCAAGGCAAGATTCACGTGTATCCTTGCACGTTTCACATCAGAGACAATATGGAGCTCTCTCTCTCTCTCTCTCTCTCTCTCTATATCAAAGACAAGATCTGAAGAAAAGATATTTGGGTCTAAATAAAAGCTAAAGGTCCATTTGTGTAATCAAAAACGCTTTGAAGTAGAAGAATGACAAATAAATTTAAATACAAGGTGATATAGACTGAATAGTCATAGGTAAATAGCCTAGATGTCTATATAGATAGACATATAGCCTATTTTATATAGAGATATAGATAGGCTGTGTTTAATCATCTCAGAAGGAAATTTGATTGTCATAGTAGCCATGTAAAGACACCAACAAAGACAAAAAGAAAGCTATGACAGTTTGCAGCCATGTATGCTGTATATCTATAAATTAACTGACTTAAATGGATAGGCCTACAAATGCCAGACCTACGTAAAAAGGCAAGGATATTACACCTAGTTCATTTATTTGCAATTTCTAACTTTAAAGTAGCCTGTAGGCTAGTTGTCATGCTGACAGTTCAATTATCCCTTACCCCCATACGAGAAATCCATGATTGATAATGAATAGGCCTAACGGTATTTTGTAGTGTTGAGGAAGTTATTCAAAAAAGTAGCCTAACTTGCTACTTTAATTTATTTACTGCTTTGAATTGCAATTGGATTACATTACTCGTTACTCCTTGGGCCTATTTTTTCCCTCCTGCTCATCCAGATTCTCTGCACAGAAGCACAGACTCATTCAGGGTTGTAGGCTACTAGGCTTTGGACATGTTCCCTACCCACCCTCTGGTGCAGTAGGCTTCTTTTAATTATTAAAATTAAGTGATTTGGTGATGAGAGACACAGAGGTTGTCTGTTCAGGTATGCGTCTGCATACTTCACAATGCTCAATCAAAATTATTTTGTAACTTAATTGTCAGACATTGCAATAGGCTTGATCAACTTCATATAAATAAACAAACAGAATACAGCTGAGACATGATTTCACTGTGCAAAATGTTAGTAACTCAGGAAAGTCTTGTTACTATTGGTAGTAATTGTAATTAAAGGTGACATAGAATGGGTTAATTGAGTATTGTACCTTGTTTTCTGATGTTAAAATACAATATATTAAATTTTTGCCTAAACAATGCCTCACTCTGGCCACCTCTATTGAACTGCAATGGTTTTGTGCTATTTGACATCATTTGTAGGCTTTGTTCTAATTCGCCCATGATTTAGTAGCTATTTCTAAATGTGGGATTTCCATATGAAAGAGGGCAGAACCATGCCTCATGTTCATGATAGCTCTTTGACCACACCCAACCTCTCTTAATTCATCAAAGCCAATGTAAAAGTGGTTTTATATTCTATGTCTCCTTTAAGTTAGGCCTACTGATATTTTAAAGGTAATGTGTTATGTTACTTTGTTACCGTAAAATGTAATGAATTACAGTAATTTGTTCATTTTCTAACTTGTTACTCCCAACACTGTCTGTAAGTAGGCTAGTATGACAGCGGTGTTAGCAGGGGTGTTATTATAGACATTTGTTTTTGATAATATTGTTAATAATTACCGAGACCCTTTTCAAGACCAGTCCCTAATTGGGCACCTATCTGTCCACCCTCCCCATGCTATGCCCCTCCTGAGTTTAACTCTTTATTGGGCATATACCTCAATCTACTTGGTGTACGCACATTGTAGGCTTTTGGAAAAGCGCTCCCTCATGTTTGTGTGAGATATCATCTCACATCCTCTGACCCCTCTGGGCCAAAAGTTCAGCGCTAGGGAGGATTAAGCGAAGCAAACGGATTGCATAACACAGATGTCTCATACGCAAACAAAGGGCTTGATGCTATTCAGTTTTATTTTGCGTGTGCATCTCTCTCTCTCTCTCTCTCTCTCTCTTTGTGTGTGTGTGTGTGTGTGTGTGTGTGTGTGTGTGTGTGTGAGAGAGAGAGAGAGAGAGAGAGAGAGAGAGAGAGAGAGAGAGAGAGTATCTCTTAATCCTCATCTAAAATTGTCTTTTCACTTCATACAGGGATCACACACACAAACACACACACACACACCACACACGGTTATCATGTTTGATGAGCTATTTTTTTTAATCTGAAGTAATCACTCAGCGGTTGTTTTCTCTTTAAGCGTCAGAGACATCTTTTTCCCTTGTAACCGCACACAGAACAGTGTGTTTTTCAATCAGATTAGTACGGCACACTCTGTTCTGCTGCACTTCCTGATGACTGGCTATCCTTGCATGAACTCGCCCTCGTGCTCGCTCTCTCTCTCTCTCTCTCTCTCTCTCTCTCTCTCTCTCTCTCTCTCTCTCTCTCTTTCGTTCTTGCTCTTTCTCTTTCTGTCTTTCTTTCTCATGCATCTATTCACACCCACAGACAGTACACAGACACACATACACTCACACACATACCCCCCCCCCCCCCACACACACACACACACACACACTCGGACATAATTTTGAATGTGAAACCTATATTGTGGTCTACAAATTCACAAGCCCTGACCCCTTTGACTTTAACAAACCTTGTGCTATGACATTGATAATATGTTTCAATCATATATTTATAAAATATTTTGAAAGATGGACTACATAGTTTATGCAGATAGAAATTAATGACTTAAATGATTCAACATTTTGAATATAATTTAATTGTGTTTTTCCTATGATCATGAATAAACATTAGTCAGCATTAGTGACTATATCAGTGCTATAATTAACAAGTGCATTCTGTTCCTGTACAATGACGCTTGACTGCTTGCCAAGTCTGTGCAGGTACGTCATATGAGAGAGCAAACTTTTTTTTTTTTCTTTTCGAGCACTGACATACCTTTTAAGCAATCACTAGATCCTTTAGTTAAAGAGTGTTTTAAAGTGC
The DNA here is from genome assembly GCA_027497455.2 of Sardinella longiceps. NCBI lineage: Eukaryota > Metazoa > Chordata > Actinopteri > Clupeiformes > Clupeidae > Sardinella > Sardinella longiceps. The sequence goes on along the minus strand of JAODXP020000013.1, from coordinate 4,543,547 downwards.
ACAACCAATTTATTTGACCATGAATGAGACTGTACCGAAATTACTTATTTATTCAAAAAGTCTAGATTTTCCATCTTAATCTAGGTGTATTGTAATTAATTTTCAGTGCCATTACCATAGAACTGATTATGATCCAAAACATCTGGTAGGGAAGTAATGAGTAAAGTAAATAAAAAAACAACAACAACAAAACATCAGAGAACTGGAATGACTGGAACTCAGCAGCATCCTGCATTCAATTAAAATGTGCTTAGGCTACCCGATACACATATAACAGCCCCTTTACCTGGGCATTTGTAGCTCATGTTTTTACTGCCATGTGGATTCACCTAGGGAAATACTTCAAAGAGGTTATTGTCATGTCTCTTTAGATCATCAGACCTACATCAGATGAGTGATGACTCATGATGTTACCTTGGTTAACAAACCATTGCTTTATTTCGTCCAAATGTAGAGGGTCAAAGATTTTATTCCTTAGCTGACCCTGAAACCTGATAAAGGCTGATAAATAGATTTCAATAAATACACATCAATAGACAATCAAATAGACCTGACATTGATGTCATTATGTTTTTTTTAGATTATTAGAAATATAATAAATATACAAAGCTTCATAACAAATACTAGCCAGGGAATCAGTCACATCTAAGAAGATGTATGGTCTGGCAACTAGCAAATAATAGACCTTCCATATCCAAATAGGCAGCACCAATGGATATCAAAATAACCTTTTTGCAATTGGAAAGCACAACAACAAATCAGACAAAAAACTAGAAAAACGCTCAGAGAGCGCAGGCCTCCGCCAAGGCAATGTGGTCACAGACACAATATAAATTCCAGATCCTGTTCTGGATCACCGATTGCCACCAAAATCGAATCAGCTCTTGCTTGTCCCAATGTACACATTATCCGAAAATTTCATCCAAATCCGTGCAGTACTTTTCGAGTTATCCTGCTGACAGACAAACAGACAAACAGACAAACCAATGCAACCGAAAACATAACCTCCTTGGCGAAGGTAATAAAAATGCTTTAACAATGCTACTCTGTCATCAGCTCAGAGACTCCTTACACCTCTCTGAGCCTGGTGTGGTACTGTAGGCGCTATAGGACTTATTAGGGATAACATTCCAGGATATTGGCATTATAAGGAATTCCATATACAGTAACAGCACACTATCCAACTTATTATCACCACTTATTCCTACGAAGAAAGGGCACATACTGTAGTTATGGGCTCAAATAGTGTTGGTTTGAAATGCAAATCTCTAGGCTCATACCCAAGCTTGTTAGCGTGTTAGCTGATTACCACACATTCTGCAAGCCTTCACTGTATGGGGACTGATGAGATGTGACACTGGGGTCCACTCACACAACCTGCCTTTAGTCCAAGCTGTCCTCTGCATTGCCCGCTGTATTTGCAGTCTTTTTTTTCCATAGAAACTCTGTATAATTTGAATTCTGGCTGTTACTAACCGCACCATTTACAGCTTCAAGTGGAATGTCAAACAGATATGAAAACAAGGTTTCTACTGTAGACCCTATGCATGCCAACTGTACTGTAGATTGTGATATTGTTTTTTGTGACCGTCACTGGTGCAACCACATGCAAAGGTGTTGTTCGAGATCCTTTTTCTAATGCTTTTTTCTTCTTCAGTGATTTGTAGTCATACGTCCATGGGACAGCAAAATACTAGTCATTGTGACACTTGCTAGGCCTGTAGAAACACTTTCATTTACAGTATTTTAATTTTTTTTCCTATTCTACTCTGGGTCCATACATCAAGAACCTTACCAAACAAGCCAATGAAATCTAGGAGGTAGGCTGTGTCTCAAGGAAGCACATCACACGGGCCCTCGTACACCTATCTATGGTGTAGCGCCACCTATTGACAATCAAAAAGGAGAAAACCCAGAAATTTTGGGAGTTAGTCAGTTTTGTCAGTGATTAACAATGAAACATTAGGACACTGGCTACAGACACTTATCCCGTCCATCTGTAAATGCTAGAACTCTAGCACCGACTGATTTTTGCTAAATAATTGTTGTTGGATTGTTGTATTTTCATCCATTTAGAAAATATTATTGGAATTTAATGGCAAATGAAACGATGTGGAAGCGGATGGCTAGCAAATGTGGGGCATGACAGAAAAGTAAGAATGTGAATTCAATTAACACAAACCTTTGGCCTCCTCAAACAGTGACTTTTCAGGCAAATGGCAGGCATAAATGAATAGCCTAATTTCAACAAATGATTCATTATATTCATGACAAATAAAAACCATGTTGTGAGTGTGTGATTCTAGCCTGGCTGTTGCCTTCCAATGCAATTCTGGCCAATCAGTGAACTTTGAGAATGTTTTCTCATAGCTGTAATCCCATACCATCATACAAAGAGAAGCATAGACTCGGGCTGGTTATGACCACGCTAGTGTTATCCTGATCAGGATATATAGACCATGATAGACATATCCTGTAACAGTTTTAATGCAACTATATCCTCAGGATGAGGTAAAGTCAGTAATCTGATGTTCACAGTGTTTCATGATTGTTTTGTTGTATGTAGACTATCAGTCTTGAATATAGCCTACCTACGCCTATACCTTGTATATTAAGATTCAAGATAGTCTTTGTTACATCTCATTACACATGTAGGCCTATAAATTCTTGTGTTTATTTGCTCCTCTAAATAAATAATAAATAGTATGTTGAGCGAGAGTGAGAGTGAGTATAAAGTATTATTTGAAAAGACTGACAGGCTTAGACTGTCACGTTCAGAGTTCAAAAGCCTTGTCTTTGGTGAAAAAAAAAACTGTTCTGGAGTATGGTGATCCGACCCGACTACAATATCAGTTTCCACATGGTAGACCTCAATGCCCTATTCTCAGTTTAGCTCACACAAAATCTGTTTTACACAGTATTGATTTCTATAATGCATGGAGATCAATAACCAACTTGAGCAAAATTAAAAAAGGCTGACTTCCTTAGAGGCCCCCTTAGTCAGTTAGTTGTCATTGGTGCCTTTTACTGACGTCAATTTCCTCAAAATACGGATTGTTTATTGATCCAAGTTATGTCACTACTTGGCTCATAAATGGGAGAATCAGATAACATTCAAATAGTGTGTGTGAGTGACCTCGTAACCCAAAGACTTGTGTTGTGGAGATGTTGGTTATTGCATCCATGTAGTCGTTTTTATAGCCTAGTGTAACGATATGAAAGGTAGGTATGACCTGATCTACAGACATTTCATTTGGGTTGGGCAATTTACTTTTTTGTCCATCAACACTTGATGACAGTGAAGTGACACAACCGTGTCCGTCAGCTGTATCTCGATTTTATTGCATATCTGGTTGTCAACATTGTATTGTCCTAAACTTCCTGTGACCTAAGAAGAAATGGTTCAGATCATAGCGTGCATTTAACTCAGTTTCTGATAGGCCTTCTTTATCACTGATCAGAGATTAGGCATTATAACGACAAGTTACCATTAAATTGTTCAGGGCAGTAGGCAATATATTCTTAGACGTCTGCACTTTATCATCAATAATGTTAATACTTGTAAGAACGACCAAATTAACAAAAGAAATAAAACTAATCTGTCAAGAATTAAGTAATAAAACAACATTCTCGAATCAAAATTAACTATGGCATAATTTATGTTAAGGCGCAACGTAGGCTTAAGCAAATTAGGCTACTGATTTTTTCACAAACGCGCAAAATTTACTATTTATTCAGACGACGGTGAAAAAAAACGTTCCTTCCCGCACAGTATTTCCAATGGCATAGCTGCCAGATGGCATTTTTTTTTATCACCCCTATTAAACTACTGGAGCCATAAAACGCGACGTTCAGGCAGTAGGCTTCGAACGGTATGAAATGTGTGCACAGTACAGCCTGTTCCCTACATCGGCACAGCAACCGGCACTTCACGGGTTACGGGTCAGGGTGTCTGGTAGGACACTGTGTTCTCATCAGCGCAAGCTACAGTACAGCCGGAACATTGTGTTACTCAGTGGATACTTTCCAAGACCTGCCCTTATGATTTTTTTTTGCACTAAATCGGCCTCCCCCTCCTTCTCTCTCCGCCTCCTACCTCGTTCTCGTTTAGTTTTCCCTTCTCCCCATGTGGCTGTGATGTTACCATGTAGTGTATTTGTATGCGTGTTTGCGTGTGTGTGTATGCGCGCGTGTGCATTTGTTTGAGATGGGGGCTGCGGTCTGTCAGGCTGCTCGTGGAACACAAAGTACCTTCGCTTGGAGAGGGCGGGTTCGAACTCAACGTTAACGCTAGCGTCGTGACACTACTAGTACAGGTTGCCGGCGCGATTCCCTGAAGTTACATTACGGATATAGATCACATACTCTACAACCACATGAGAGGAAGGAGCGAGAGATCTAGTTTGTAAGTCCTTTTTTTATCAATCGCATTTTACGTTTTGACGCGTATTTAAGCCTATAAATTATACTTGTTAAAGCATTGTGGTGTTCAGCCTATGACAGCTATTATAAAACCACATAGCTTGTTAGGGATGATATGCAGCCTGTATTACACCAATCTTGCCATTTTGCCATATTTGTGTTATAGACGTGTTGAGATCACATATGGATACACACCTCATAGTCAGATTTTTTTTATATTTGGTTGATTAACGTATTTCTGCTACAAGTTTTATTTTAAGAGGCGCACTGACCTTCCCAGTTCGAGACATGCTGTACTTTATTTGTGTGACCATGTGAGATAGTAGTACACAGCCTTTTAACATAGCACAATAGTGTAGCAACAGTTTTAAGAGCTCATGAAAGTCAGACCAAGCTCTGCATAGTGTTCTCTCCATTCAATCTATCTCTCTCTCTCACACACACACACACACACACACACACACACACACACACAAGCGTGCGCGCACACGCTCTCTCTCTCTCTCTCTCTCTCTCTCTCTCTCTCTCTCTCTCTCTCTCTCTCACACACACACACACACACACACACACACACACGCAGACAGACGCGAGCACGCGCACAGACATACACGCCGGGGTCATTTAAGAACACATAGGCTGCTGATTTTCCTTCTAGAAAGCCTGCCTTTTCTTCCAGACGATCTGTATGTGCCATTTTTGTCTTTTTTATGACTGAAAAATGAAGTTGTCTTAGACAAGTTGAAGATTCATTGCAGGCCATTGGTCTACTAATTAGACTAGTTAGATGCATGAAATTTACAGGCAAAAATGTATCTTATTCATACCCAGTTAAACATTCTGTTCGTGGTCTGACAAAACATTTTTTTTCTTTGATTGTGTGAAAAACATGAATTAGAAATGTATCATTTAACTTAGGGGCTCACAAGTTTGTGCTTTAAAACATTTTGAAAGGATGCGTAATCTGAACAGGACGAACCCTTTATGGGTAAAGAAGGCAGGGCAGTCAATTTAATGTCAAACCTTCATTGTAATAATTTTAGAGTATGAGTATTGCATTTCTAAATGGTAGGAGCCTAAGAATTACACCAGCAGTTTTCTGGGGTACACCAGATGGGATTTGGAATCTTATGGAGATGGAGTGTTTATAAATTAGGCTGCTGTAAAATATGATTGATTCCTAAAGATTAACAATAGCAAAGGATTAATCATGCAATAAGAAACTGGTGAGTTGTTTATGTTCTCATACAAATGTAGGCTATATAAACAATTTTTATACTCATGACATTAGATTTCACTATGTGTGTATGTGTGTGTGTGTGCGTGCGTGCGTGCGTGTGTGTGTGTGTGTGTGTGTGTGTGTGTGTGTGTGTCTGTTTGAGTATTTAATTTTTTGTTAATTATGTTGTTTTGGTTGCATCACTATGGCCAACTTTGGTTATATCCGGCGACGTACACTGTAGTGTCCAGTATCAGACATTATCCATCGATTGGGTCATCCTGCGCTGTCTTTGTTAGTCTAAGGTTTAAAGCCTAGTCACTCCAGTGTGAAACAGGCTGTGTACTGTATGTTCCGATGAACATTGAAGAATTGACTTTTGTTATTAACATCCCTGAGTCATAGCCTGTCTGTAGTGGCTGACCACCAGTGGCCTGGACTGACTGTTCTTTGCTCTCGAGCTCTTCTTTGTTCCTTCATCTTTTCCTGAAAGCAGAGTGGAACTGATATTTACGCAAAGTACAACCCCCTCCTCTCTCTCTCTCTCTCTCTCTCTCTCTCTCTCTCTCTCTCTCTCTCTCTCTCTCTCTCTGTGTCTGTCTGTCTTGCAAAGACATCAAGTGTGCTGTATGTTCTAATTTAAAAAAGCGGCCTGGTTCAATTGTCTGGGCTGAGGTAGCCTTATTTAGTGCCATAAGTTAATGTCTCTGGTGTCAGAAGCATATTTTGGCTGACTTTAGATGCATGGCTCTGTGTGTAATCCGACATTGTGAGGGGAAACGCTGGATGCCTGTTTAAGAGAGCATCTCTCTTGTATGATGGTGGATGTGTCGTTCCCATCCTGCCGCCTGGGCTGGGCTGGGCTGGGATGGAATGGACTGCGCTGTGAAGCAACAATGATGCTTTGCCAGTGGAAGCTATTGCTGAGTTGGTAGAGTTAGTTTGGTGAACGGCATCAGATTGTGCCAGGAACTCTGAATAGAGAGAACATACTGTTCCGCTGTACACACTCACAAGCTTCAGCAGTGTGGTAACAAACACACACACACACACACTCTCTCTCTCTCTCTCTCTCTCTCTCTCTCTCTCTCTCCCTCTTTCTCTCTCTCGCTCGCTCTCTCTCTAGAGATGCCATCTCACATGACAAACTCATGTGCTTAACCTGTATTTTATTAATTTGTTTACAGAGGCAAACAAATGCAACCATGGCAACACACCATATGCACATATACAAATAACGCACATACTGTATAAGGAATAAATAAGCAGACACATTTACACAAAACATATGTATGCAAATTTGCATAATTCATCCTAATTAATATGTAATTCGTTATGTTAAATATAGCTCTATCGAGATTGTCAGACGAATATCAACATGTTGAATTTTTAGCTCTGTAAGGTTTAGGAGATTCAAACCCTCACACAATGTGAGAGCGTACGACGTAGTAGTAGAGAATAGAACAAGAGTAGTGGCATAGTAGGCTGACAGAATATATATGTGGAGACAAATATAGAAAAACATTTATGTTTCCTTTATATTATATTTTTGCCTTTTTGTTGCAAAAAAATGTTGTAGAAATCTGGTGGTCACCATAATATTTCCAACTGATTGAAATATATGAGTATGAACATCTGAATTTTCACAAGTTTGAAAAAAAAAGACATTGCTTTGTAAATAATGTGTATATGTAGCCTATTAAATCAGTTCTCTTTACTGTTGGTGAAGAGATCTCAAACAACTTTCATTTAAAATTAAGTGTTTTTATTAAGTGTCCTAAAGTACAAAGACATATTTCAGTCAGAACAGTGAATATTACATGTTTAGCATAGAATCTTTTTCAAAACAACCAAGATTTTCTTAAAAAAAAAAAAAAATCCAGTCATGTTTCAGTCAAGGCTATTGTTTTAACAGAGAGAACAGGGGATAGGCCCATATTTGTCCGAGAACATTTTTGTGTTAAGATGTTCCTTTGCCTTTTCCTGTAATTGTAAACTTGGATAGTAGATCATGTTAGTTGCTGTGAGAAACATCTAGTCATCATATTAGCTGCTATTTAGCCTAATAATTGTGTTTCAGGCCAATGTGTAAACACTGGCATCATGTCTTTGAGAGAAAAGGATGGGGTTCCAGAAGGGATTATTTCTATCTGTTCTCGTGCAGCTTTCTAAGAATGTATTTGTGTAGCATGTTCCGTTAGTCAAAATATTAAATATTGACACAACAAAATGAAACATTTTATTCTGCTAAATGATAACAGTATATGTAGTGCATACTAGTTTTGTGAGATATACAATATGAAAGTGTTAAGAAATGCCCTTTTTATTATTGCTCAGTGCCTTTAGATAGAGTGGCAACTGTTTTTCTTTTTGGATGTACAAAGAAAGATCTTCACACAATGTTGTTTAGGACATTTTTTTGTGTTTGTTTGTTCATTCACTTGTTTGTTTGTTTGTTTGTTGTCATGGTAGAAAAAAGGTGTTGTCTTGTTGCAAATGCTGTAATCCTAAGGACAGAAACAAGATATTTAAGTTTAGAATGATAAGAGAGAAAACACTTCCTAAATTGGCCTAATGTACATTATGTACAGGTTATAGTTCTAAGGAAATTACCTAAACTATTGATGTGTAAGATCGGATATGCCACCGCTTTAAATAGAGGCTCTTGCGCACCAAATGACCTAAGCATGATTCATTTGGGGAAGTCTGTGTGTGTGTGTGTGTGTGTGTGTGTGTGTGTGTGTGTGTGTGTGTGTGTGTGTGTCAGGGGAGTGCCCTGTCAGTAACAGTTTGTACAGATATCAACAAGTACACCAGGAGGCTGTTTATACACAAACAAATCATTGCCGATGCCACTGATTATATGTGGTCCAGGTCAGATAAGCTTCAGGATAGTGATAGAGAGATGGACACTGCAAGAAGTCTCTGATCAAGAGATGGAAAAGATGCTACAGCTTGATTGTGGCACCGATATAACCAGTGTTCCACACAGTAAGGTTAGGAATAGGAATATTCTCACTAAGGTGTCTTAGAAAAGCCTGCCAATGAATATTACACATAATTCTCCGTAAAATCATTTCCCCTAACAACTTTTTTTGGGGGGCTATTAACTCATTCACTCTGGCAGCTAGTGTGTTCTTGTTTGTTTCTCTGCCAGCTCAGGGAGTTCCTTTATTGAAGTGTTTGTGTGAGGTTGTGCTATGATGTTGATTGACAGCTGTATGAATAGTGATTGTTTATTTTGCAGGGGTAGTGTGGGCGCAGAAATGAAGGCACAGAGAGAGCTGACAGACGGGCGCTCCATAACAGCTCTTTTCGCCAGAGAGGGCATTGACATCACTCCGAACAAAGATAAAGGCGTTTGCAAGGTAAGCTTGCGGTCTTAGAACAATTTTCCCATCTCTTGAGCACAAATGTAATAGATCACTCACTTGACACTTTGATGTTCGTCTGCATACCTCCTGCTGGCTGTGTTTGATAACGTTCTATCTTCGCAAAGAAATCTATCAGATAAAGTTATGTGACTGAAAAAAAAACATCCTTTGTAAAGCTGGTTTTGCATCACAGATTTGGTGTTCACCTGTACATTTCCTTTGGCTGCTCCGTGGCTGTTCCTACGAGACACCCCTAGTCAATAGAAATTGGGAACACAATGTTCTACAGCAAGGGAGGCTCACAGCGATAAACATTTTTGCAGGTCCTTCTGTGACAAAGACACAATGTGCTTCCACTGAAACAGTAAAAGGATTGTTAAAACAGTTATACTAATGCCCATTATATGCTAAAGGGTGGAGTTGCTTGACAGGTAATTGGCAATCATTTTAAGAAAACATCACATTAATTAAGCCTGTAATGTGCTTGTTATGTTCTTAAGCACATTTGTAGTTTATGGATTTGGGTTTTAAAAAAATAACTGAAGTGGTTTTATAAGTTTTCAAGATTAAGCCTGAGGATAAAGCAGAATTAAAAAATGCCATGAAAATTAGACTGATGTACTCCTCTTAGACTCCTCCTAGAATTAGGAGTTCAGCATATATATGAAATCATGTGAAAGAGGACACACCATGTGTGGTTATGTCTGACTCAGGATGGCTATCACATTAGGATCTGTAACATGCCTTCAAATGGCATGAAGAGTTGTTTCACTAATCCCTCAGTAATGCCAGAATTATTCAGACGCGTTGAGGCAAAAGCCCAGGGCGAATACCAACAAGGTGCAGCTCACGGTAGCCTTTGTCTGTGTGAATTGATGTGTCAATTATTGCCCCTTTTCTGAATGAATGCCATTTTGATGATGTTGAGTCCATATTTTTCTTGTAGCAAGTAGCTCTTAATTTGTTTGCACACATGGATATTGATGTCATTACTGCAAACACCCTGGGGCAGTTGTTTTAATACAAGAAGGGTTTCCTAATATCTTTGTTGCACATGTTAACAAGTTAAAACAAAATCTCCTGTAGTGACATGGAATTCAGCATCCAATAGGAAAAAGCGTAAATTAATTCAGTTTTGTGAATTTGTTCAGTTAGTGTTTACAGTAAATAGTCTTATTGAGCTTTAAATGGTAAATTAAAAGGACGATTGTGTGATCATCATGATGATGAAAACTTGGCTGGCTGGACAGCTTGGTGTTGACAAGTTAATGTGGCCGGAGTGAATTAAGCCAGCCACCACTTGTTTAGATATCTTCATCAAATATCATTGCTAATGCATGGAATGTAGGGTGAGATCAAGCTGACATTCTGAGGATTTGTGGAGCCTTATTGACTTGTCTCCCAATGTTTGTCATGATTTATATGCTGTGGTTTTCACTTGCATGAGTGGTGCAGAAGATGACATGTGCACATACATGTAAGCCAAGTTTAAATTAAAAAAGTGAATCTCTTATATCAGTTTGACATTTGAATCTCAATCTACTGAGGTATACTCAGGTCAGGTCAAACTCTATAAAACAGCTAACATGCTTAATTGCAATCAACCTTTTCCTCAATAATCGCCCACATGGAATCTATCTCAAATGAGCTTGCGCCCATAGACTGCTAGACTAGATCGTGCTCAAATATCAAGTATGGATATCTTTAATTCAGAGGTCTTTAATTCTTAGACTCAGCCTCTCTGTGATGTTTTTTTTATACAACCATGTTGCCATTTCATATAATCATTTTTTAAATGTTCCTTTTATAGTTGTTTTTTGCATTATTCAGCTTTTGCAATATTCCATTGGCCCTGTCTCAACTCTTTTGAGACATGCTGCCAGTATTAAATTGACTTCATTAGCTCAACCATGCAAATCTCTTCCCATTGTGGAATGGGTCCTTTAGGTACTGTACAGTGAGTGAATAGACTTCAAGAAACGCATTTGCTCAGAGGAGGGCTGAGGCAATGCACTGTTGTGCGCTGCTGTAGTGGTGGCGGAGAGGAGATGACGCATGTCTCTGTGTCTCTGTTGGTTTGCCGTTACGCAGGTGGTCACGAGGAAGGGCACGGAGGGACAGAGGCCTATGATCGGAGACAAAGTCTTTGTGCATTACACAGGCAAACTGCTTAATGGGAAGAAGTTCGACTCAAGCATCGACCGCAAGGAGCCATTCAGCTTTAACGTGGGGAAAGGTGTGACATACTGTACGACACATGGATCATAGATAGATAGATAGATGTGTACACATCTGAAAATGCTTTAATGTCCACCCATGTGTTTTCTATGTAATATTTTTGATTTGATTTTTATTCATGAATTGAATGTGAATGAAACCATTTAATCTCTGTGTTCCTGACGTACTGTAGGCCAGGTGATTAAGGCCTGGGACATAAGTGTGACCTCCATGCAGAAAGGAGAGATCTGCACAGTCCTGTGTAAACCTGAGTATGCCTACGGAGCCTCTGGAAACCCACCAAAAATACCCCCCAACAGTTCACTGGTGTTCGAGGTAAGGGCCGTGGAGAAAACCGTCAAACACACAAATTTGCCTCACCTTTTTGTTCAGTTTCCTTCGGAATGAACAAAGTACTATCTTAACTTATCCTATCTTGACAAGACATACTGTACTGTATTCACTTGCAATTCTCTAAAATGACACCTGAAGAAAAAAAAAATGTTCATGTACATCACTGCAAATAGGCATAATACACATTCTGAAAGGAACTAGATGATTTAGGCCTCAGTAATGACTCTGCCTTAGTCAGTGTCATTTAGTGTTAAGTGAGGGATGATCTATTGTTGTGGAGGAATCATGCAGCTATATTGAGTTTGAGAAGTGGGCGGGCGTTCCATTTGTTTGGACCGCCATGTTTCGGTTCACGCTTAAACACTGAAAATACATTAAAAACGGTACTACAAATTGATGTTGGAACATGAGCTAGTTGTCACAAGCCCTTTCCTTTCTTTACTGTTGATGGCAAGAAACAATCTTTGTGACGAAGTTAAACCGGTAATAAAGATCGCTACTTTCAGCATTTTGTGTGGGATTCACCTGTTAAGCCGGCAGCGTAACCCTAAACATTAACCAAGCCCAATTTTCTAGAGGAGAAACTCTACACAATACATCGTTTACATTAAATTTGTTACCGCTCCGTGGCTTCCTTAGATATAATTTGCGATACAAGTTTAACATGAAACAAGAAAGCAGATAATCAACTGTCTCTAACTTTCACTTTCGATGATGTTCCATTGGGATACGTAAAGGTTAAGAAGGTATGACATAAAGCTGGGAATCTGAAAAAACAGTTTTAACTGACAGCAGCCTATATATTTATACAAGGGTCATTATTTAACAGATACAACTGAACTCCACAGGTTGCGAGGGCCCATTCAAAGTCAATTGAACATTCTGGAGAGCTTCATTATAAAAATTCATCAGTATCTATACCCTGTATCTAAACCACATTATGAAGCGATAGGACGAGATGTGATAGCCACAGGGATCTCTCATATCACATTTTTCAAGAGGAACTTCTACACTTCTTGTCACATAATGTGATTCTCTCGTAATGTGATTCACATATCCCAATGGAACATCATTGAAAGCTTTTTTTTTTTTTTACTTTAGTGCTAAGCTTATTTTCTCTTTAGATTGAAGTGATAGGCTAAGCTTTATTTTTTGATAAGTTTTATTTTTGTTCTTTTTTAGTTTTACGTTTATTTCTCTTATACCTTTTATTTATTTTTATATTGTTCAGCACTTTGTAGCTTTGTAGCTTTGGTTTTGAAAAGTGCTATACAAATAAAGAATATTATTATTATTATTATTATTATTATTATTATTATTATTATTATTTGACCGGGGTGATATTTGCCACAGGTAGAGCTACTGGACTTCTGTGGAGAAGTGTTGACGGAAGATGGGGGCATTGTGCGGAGGATAAAGGTCAAAGGTGAAGGGTTCAACAACCCCAACGATGGAGCAACTGTTGACGGTGAGGACTCTCAGGCAGTCACAATTTCCTCGCAGAAAATTAGTTAGTTAAAGCGGTGCTCCGAAGTGATTTCAAGCATAGCCCTGTTGAACGAGCCTGCTAAATGCACTAGTTAGCGACTGGAACAAAATGACCAAAGCACTAATGGTGTTCTCTCTGCATGGGTCCCTAGTGCACTTAGAAGGAACTTGTGGAGGACGGGTCTTCGAGTCACGGGATGTCTGCTTCGTAGTGGGAGAGGCGGAAGACGTCAGTGTGCCCTTGGGAGTGGACAGGGCAATGGAGAAGATGCAGAGAGGAGAGTGCTGTATGCTGTATCTGAAGGCCAAGTAAGGAACTTCAGCCCCCAGACAGCCAATAACATACTGTAGATGCCACCTAAGCAACCTCTGTCCAAACAAACATCTGTCTTACCCAGCTTCTCACTCAACATCTGTCTTACCCAATCTTAGTCCCACTCAACATCTATTTTACCCAATCTGTGCCACATCCAACCTGTCTTACCCAATCTCTGTCTCATTCAACATCTATCTTATGCAATCTGTGCCTCACCCGACCTTTCTTACCCAGCATCTGTCTCACCCATCATATGTTTTACCCTCCCTCCTCCTTCACCTGTCCCAACTAACCTGTGTCTCACTTGATTGGTTTTATAGATATGCTTTCGGAGCAGAGGGTAAGCCCAAGTATGACATTGGACCAAATGCGGATGTGGTGTATGAAGTTACACTCAAAGACTTTGTAAAGGTATTCATCCTGATCTTTTAACTTTTATAAAATGTTGAAATTTTGAAAAAATTCCACCAAAAGTTGCTATTAGTGGAATTCCTACTGTTATTCCCTCTGAAACATTCCCACAAGTCCCACTGACACATTTTTCTGGTCGTTTAGGCCAAAGAATCCTGGGAAATGGACCTGAGCGAGAAACTTGAACAATCACTATTGGTCAAACAGAAAGGGACTCATTATTTCAAGGTAAAACCAACATTTAAGCTCTCTCAGATAATATTGAGAAGGAAAGGTGAATTGGGTAACAGGACGTTGTATGTTTTGCTGTGTGTTTGTGTGTGTGTGTGTGTGTGTGTGTGTGTGTGTGTGTGTGTGTGTGTGTGTGTGTGTGTGTGTGTAGTTGTGTGAGTGAGAGAGTGAGTGAGAGAGAGAGAGCAAGGGAGAGAGAGATTGTGATTGGCAGCATGTTTTTTTTTGTGCATTTACAGTTGAACCGCAACTGTGCAATATCTTCTCTGTATCAAATTACATTTTCGCACACACATGCACGCACACACACACACACACACACACACACACACACACACACACACACACACACACACACACACACACACACGCATGCATGCACACACCCACATACACACACACACACACACACACACACACACACACACACACACACACACACACATTTAGAGAGAGAGAGAGAGAGAGAGAGAGAGAGAGAGAGAGAGACTACTGAGAGAACTAGAGAAATGGAAGAGTGTCCCTAAATATGACTGACTACTGCTCAGACGACTGCTGCAGAGCTGCAACAAAATGCTGACAAATAGATTCTAAATTCTAAAGCTTCTCCTGTGTGCAGGCCGGCCGGTACCAGCAGGCTGTGATCCAGTACCAGCGTATCGTGTTTTGGTTGGAGATGGAGTGTGGAGTGAGCAGAGACCAACAGCAAGCCATCCAGGACCTGCTGATTGTGGCTCACCTCAACCTGGCGCTCTGCTACCTTAGACTGCGCGAGCTCACACACGTGGTGGACAACTGCAATAAGGTACTGCAAAACCCTCTTTTCTTTGAACTATTAACTAAGGTTCATAGTATAAAATAAGGCAAAACAGGGATGCAACCTACGCTACCCTAAATTCATTCATGATCTGATTCTTTTTCATTTTAACAAGTGTTTCAAGAAACTGCACCAGCATAAAGGGTCTCTGACTGCACCTTATTCATATTACCAAAGTTTTTGAGCACACAATGTGTGTGCATTTCCACCAATGGCCAAGCACCATCTTTTGTATGTGAATATGGTTCCAACTGAATCATTTTTATTAGTGATGAGGATCAGGCAGCTTATGTCAAACTCAAGATTGAGTCCTGGAAGACTGCTGGATGAGACTGAGTCAAAACTGTGTTGAGACAGAGACTACTGGTTGAGATTAAGTCAAGCCTGCATTTTTTGAGGAAGGGAGACCCCAGCCCTATCTCATTGCATTGTCCATCTCCAGCAAGGACAAAAAAACAGAATGCAGTGGAAAAAGTGGAACATTAAATGAAGCGCCTTTTTTCCCTGCACAAATCTTACTTTAAGAAATTTAGAAAAGTTGGTAGCCCTGGCTTCGCTTGAATCACAGTGTGACTAATCCTCTGGAAATGAATGTACTGTACCTCGCCTCTGATATCAGAAGACCACATCAACCTCTTCGCCTTGCACTATTTGTGCTCCCCACAGCTGATTTCATATCTGGTGATCTTGTCAAGGCCTACTCCCTGATATACACTATCTGTCAAAGTCAGAAGGTTGTAAATTCCATCTTTACCTTTCTATGCACTTTGCTGCATTCATTGTGGTTTTAAAATAAAACTAACATCTTTAGATTGGTGCCCATTCAATTGGTCATGTGGAGGATGATTGGATCAGCTTGTAGATCTGGCAAGATCGTATCCCTCAACCCTTGGCTAATTCGTGGCAGTTTGCCAATTAAACTAAACCCATTAATTCTAAACCCAGTAAGGATAACAGCCATATGATTCACTATCGCTGATTCTGTATTCCCTTTTTTCAGAGGAAATGTCCTTTCTTAATGGAAATATTTACCAAATAGTTACCATCATCCCTATTCTCAAAATGCTAAGGAAAGGTGCATTGCTTTCAAACCTCCTTTAGCATAGGGTAGGGTACACTGGTGGCGTCTAAATAAAAGGTATCATGAAAAACCCCATATTTCCTTTCTCTATGAAACAACAAACTAGAAATAACGCCTGCCTTCCTGTAGGTGAATTTGGATTATCTTACTGTGATGTCACTGTTTTCACCTTTTTATCTTTCCTTGACCCCAATGTGGTCCGGGTAGAGTGGATAGTGAAAGAAGATAGGATAGACTATTTGTAAATAGGCCAAGAGAAGGCTCTGTACCTATTTGATCAGCTTTGACTCAGATAACCCATATTGACTGCATGCCGACTGTTTCAGCCTTTCAGCAAGTTAATAGTCAAAGCCCAGATACTCCTAACAACTTTCCCTTTTCATATCAATTGAACGGCATAGAGCCTATTGACTGATGGTAAAAACTGATATCGACTGTTCTTTGTTAAGTGTTGCTGGATTTTCATTCATGAAATCTGAGAGAGTGATGTATACAGTCCTACGGGCCTAGACTAGAAAAGCAGCTTAAGGAAAGTAAAGGATTATGTGTCCTTGTGTCGTCCATGCTACAGGTGATTGACATTGATGCAGACAATGAGAAGGCTCTGTACCGGAGAGCCATGGCTCGTCTTCAGCGGAACGAGTTCAGTCTGGCCTTAAGAGACTTCCGGCAAGTTCTCCAGGTGAACCCTTCCAACCGCGCGGCGAACTCTCAGATTGCAATCTGCCAAAAAAAGATGAGGGAACACCATGAGCACGACAAGAAGATCTATGCCAACATGTTCCAGAGGTTTGCAGAACATGACGCTAAGGTACTTGAGATAAAGAGTTTTATGTTGGCAACTGTGGCTGTCTGTTAATCTCTGTACGACTGTCCACAGTATTACTGTACTGTATTCACGAAATACACAACATTCAGCCATTCCCACAAATATGATACAAATATATGTAAATATATATGTCAATATATGTTGTATTGATTGTGTCACAATGTAGTGAATCTGGATCCTTTCTACCACACAATTTAGTGACAATGTAGACAATTTATACAGAGCCACATGTACATCATTTATATAATATGTAATTAAATATTTTCAATAAATGGGAGCAGCCTAATAAAATAATGTGTGCTATATGTGCTACCTGCCTGTGCACATTTTCTGAAAGACTTGTTTCTTTTGGAAACTTAAAGTGTTCAGTAACTGGGAAAGGGTTGGGAAAAGATCTGTGAATTTCACCCTTTTCATAGCTTTAGAGTAACAGAAATCCTGAAGACACTTCAGAGTTACCACTCAGTGTTAATGTGTGTGATTTACTCTACAGACCTTGCCAGTGAAAATACAACAACAAAAGAATAAATCATTAATTGAAATCAAATTAAAAAATGTTGGGGGGATTTTGTTTTTCACTATGAGTTCTTGAAGCAGGAATAAACTGCTGGGCTTTGCTTTAGAGCACGTCCGACCTATAACCTTTTGACCTCTGTGTCTCTGCAGGTGGCCCGGCTAAAGAGGAGGAGGGACGGAAGCATATCTTGCAACCTCAGCAGTAAACGGAAACAGCGCAGAAGCCAAGACTGCTCCTGATCCAGGTCAAGGGTCAGGGTTCAATAGGGTCATTACCAAAACTACCTTTCCAGAGGAGAACGAGGACCCTGTTCATGCCTTATACCTCCAATTGAATAACGCTGGAGGAGAGGGGAGGGGAGGGGAGGGGGTGGGGGGATGAGGAGGAATGGCACCCACGTCCTTCTCCACCAAAACCAACCTTATGAAACAAAGTCAGCCCTGTCCTCATCACTGGGCTAATGGGACGCTCCAAAGGGCATTCTGTCAAAGACTCTTGTGTTGCAAACACAAAACAAGATACAAAAATTTGGGGAAAGCTTGAAAAACTGCACATGGTTTCTACATGTCCACTTGCAACAACTCTCCTTACCTTCTCTGCTTGACCGTCTGATGATCTGTCTGGCTTCTTCTTTGTAATTTATAGTTAAATATTGCATTACATGAACGATCCCTTCAAAATTGGTTATGCAAAGGAGTGGATGGTCTTGATTTAGTTTGGTTTAGATGCAGTATTTTTGTTTTGTTTTGTTTTGTTTTTGTCTTCTGTATGTTTATTTACCACAAAGGGACAAGATGTCTGTCAATTGGGCAGACATGGGCCTGGGTGTTACGCGCAGTGTATTTACATCAGTATGGCTATGTAGTATGTTGTATACAAGAGGCCATTCTGTTGACACTGTTTAAAGTGTTAAATGTTCTCTCAGTAATGCAGACTAGTGCACTCTTCCCCAAGGGAAAAAAAAACGAAACAAAAACCTTAAACGTGACATAGTCACATCTGATAAACTCTGTTGAGACTACGGACGTGACAGAATATCCTACTTCAGTGTCAGTGAAGGACCCAGAGGCCTCTCCAAACCCTTTTGGATTGCTTCCTGTATTGGGATCATGATTTTTCTTGAAGCCTTTATGGATAAAAAAAAGACAAAAAAAAAAAAAAAAAAAAATCACTCACTCGCTCATCAGCTGTGACCATGATGAAAAGCACTGGTTCCTTTGCATGTTCTTTTTGGTACAACCAGACGGTGAAAGTGGGCACATACTGTATAATCTAAAAAAAAAGACAAAACAAACAAAAAAAATATTGGGCAGCATTAATGTTATTGAATCTTTGATAGTTTTGTTTATAAATATGCCCCTTTGGCTCCTGTAGTGTGTCAGATCTTTCTTCCAATGTGACCTTACAGTCTGCAGCGCTTGCAGTGGGTGATGCTCTCATGAGCACTCTTCAAATACAGTTGTCATTCCAAGCCTCATCTGATCAGGTAGTTTACATCAAGTGCTGTTTTTACTGATTCTGTTCAATAATGTATTTCTGTTGATCAATGAAACTGTTCTTTGAGATGACACATTTGTTTTGCATTGGTCAGTTTAAAAAAATGTCTGGTTGTTTACTGCCTATGAGAGCTTCACAGTAATGAAAAACAAACAAAACAACAAACAAACACAATCAAAGCTCACTGCCTTTTCCTTATTCAAGACTGCTGTTTATTTTTTCTATGTTCAGATGTTTGTACAATCTTTTCAGAACTGTATAAGAGGAGACCTCAAATATTCCCCCTTCTCTTCTCTTTTGTTCATGTTTGAATTGTCTCCTAATTATTTTTTTTCAGCTTTATTGCCTAGGTCACCATTAATGTAAATGTTACAGTATGTACAGTACATAACCACAGTTCCCTGATGGAGAACACAAGGTATTAACCAATAGGAATTGATTCCCTAATGGTGTGCGTGATCTACTGAAGAAGTTCTCTCACAGGTCCTGTTAAGACTTTTTGGCATATTTGGTACAGCACAATGTCAGCGTATCAAGACCGCAGATACTAGGCCTAATTGAATCAGCATACTATAGGCCATTGGTTCTCAAACTGGGGTCCGCAGCACAGTGCCAGGGGGTCCGTGAAAAAGTTCCCTACAAAAATAAACTTGTCTTATAGAGATAGAAATACTACTCAGACACATTCCTTGGGCATCAGTAGACCTACAGATATATTTTGCCACATGCAATTACATTCCCATTTAAAACTGTTGCATCTGAAAGAACAAGAGCTATAATTGTTTTTGCGATCATGAGAAAAAATTCTGCTCCATGAGGGGTCCCCGGCCCCATAAAGTTTGAGAACCCCTGCAATAGGCTACACATACCCCAGAGAGTAGGTGGAAGTAGAAGGCAAATACAGCATATAGAGTTATATTTACATTCACTAATTCACTATCAGTGGAACTTGGCTATGCCAGGTGAGTGTGTCTATGGTGCACACAGCATGCTGCCCTGTGTCTACAAAAACCACAATATGACCAGACACCCTATGGCTTTCTTCCACCAGTCAGTCTCCATGTATAGGCTGTGCCAAACCCAGACATCCTGGCATATGGAACTACTTCTAAATTAAAATACTGAACACTGAGTAGTCTGACCGAGAGAACCAAATATACCATGCACCACTACCTCTTTTTTATTTCATTTTTTGCAGTTGAGATGAAATGGTAATTGGTGTTTGTTTGGTGAATGTGTGGGTGACAATACCAAGAGAAGGGAAATGCTAGTTTGTGTGAATATTGAAATGTTCACATTCTGAATAGCACATCAGAACATCAGAATACTGACAAATTTGCTGTAGATCAATTAGCCTTTAACCAAACTACAAGTGTTTCTCAAAATCAAGGAAGCATGCTTGGAAGGCTGCTTTTTGAGCACTTCACGTCATGGTCTGTCACCAATGTCAAGCATTCTTCTAAATTCTAGCAAGAACAGAGGCCTTTATTCATAGATTTTTCAAGGATGTACTGATGGAACCTCATTTTTGAAGTGTACGACTTTCAAGGCGAGTTTGCAACCAAGAAAGCATACTCAACTTTGATAAACACTCTACATCAAAATAGCATTCATACTGTTCTAGCGCCCTCTGTTGACCAAAGGCAGAACTTTTTAAAGCTACTAACCAGTAGAGGGAACTCTATAGATACACTTCACAGAGCTGTGTAGGGCTATGACACTTCACACACTCATGTGGAAGGAAAACTCTATTCCATATGCAAGATTATCAAGCACCTTCTATCAATCCTGCACATTTTGAATTTTGAATGAATAAAATCAGAATGAGAGGGTAGGTAAGTAAAAAATATATATTTCTGCACACATGAGATCATGGTTAGAAGTGGGTTTTTGGTGGGTTCAATTATTGTTATCGGATTGAGCCCTTTTTGTCTCTCAATCCACCCATCAGAGAGAACTCTAAGGCTAGACGTGACACCTCACACATTTATTGTGGTCATAGGACATAAGAAACAGAGCTGGAGATCTTTGAAAATGAAGGAATAGAAAATCAGGTACAGGTTTGGACATCTCATACAAAGTGACAATAGTTAGTGTTGGAGTCTCCTTAAATATACAGACATCTGGCAGTCACTGTATTTACCCAGTCACAGGCCTTCTGCCAGAAGACAAATATACAAATATAATAAAAACATCAAATAAGTCCACAATGGGCTATACATATATCCATGTGAACTGGTCCCAACGTGACGTGTTAGCATACAGTACCAGTGATGAATCGTACCTTTAACCATCATTTCTACACTTTTATTCATATGTTTTTGAAAATCACAAAAACAAAAAATGAGACGATGATGAGTGTTGTAACAAGGGTATATACACCTTTTTAAAAACCCTTTTATATCCCAACCCCCTTTAGAAACCCTTTTAGACCCTCATTGAGCTTTGGAGCAGAGAGGAAAACAAAAATACAAACTCTTCATAATTTAGCCTTATGTACACAAAGCACAGATAAGCCTAGTCATCTTTTCAGGAAATATAAATCATCCTGTACTGGCACATTTCATGATCCTTGTGTATTATTGAACACGTGATCAATAAGATACTTTGTTACTTTTTCACCCTACAAAGGAGAACCACTTGTCTTTAGAAAGTTCATTAAATACCTTAATGCACTATGTCCTAGTCATATACCAGGTAACAACAATGGCACGACTTGTTTGAAGGCCTTACCACAATTATGGCGACATTTAGCTCATTACCGTTATTACAGCAAAACAGACAGACTCAGTAACGACTTCATTGACCGCTGTGTAGCCAGTGTCCGTGATCATTTCCGACTCACATCAGTGAATAGTTCCATATAAGCACTGGATACCCAAAACCCATGTGGATAAGTCATCCGTGTCAATATATATCATTTGGGGCTAACAGCTTCCATTTAATCAACATTGGAAGTGATGCCAACACTTGTTTTTTACCCCACATAAAATGGACAAAAATACCTAATAAAAACATTCTTTAAATTGCTCACTCTAATGTTACTAGTGAGCAATAATTAGTCTCACTAGACGGAGACCAAAGAGGAACATAGCCTACACCACCAACACCATCACCATCATCAAAACGGCATAAACGGTTAAGAACAGAGTGTGAATTGAGGTGCACTTTCAAAAGGACATATCTAAAGAGGCCCAGTGTCTGTGAACTTGTTCCAGGCTGTTGTTGTCTCTGATTTCTGGGATGTGAGCCCACATTCAGGGTTCTGAGAGCAGTAGATTGTGTTCTTTTGGGTCAAGTTCTCAGGAAGGTCCAAGGCTGGAGTGCACAGCGTCTGAAGCCTCTGAAGAATGCAGAAAAGAGATAAGAGTGTTTCAAGGTCAAATGCCTTTGGTTTATAGTATGTGAGGGGCAATGTCTGCTGAGGTGTCCTGATGTATATGGAATTAATGGACAAGGCAGAGTCAAATAAGTTGTTGAAAGAAGTGAATTGCCTTTCTGTACAAAGTGGATCATTTCATTATACATTTCAGAGAATTTGCAATACAAAAAATAATCTTGTAACATAAGAAAGATATAGTAGTCTACATGATGAATCATACCTGTCTAAGACTTCCAGGTGTGGATATTATTGCATATATCATCCAAAGAGGCACAAGGAGAGTAGATGAGAGAGTGAACCACCAACCGATGGCATAACCCCACCAAGGGTATTCAATTGTGTTGTTGAACTTCAAAGGGCTGTATTTGATGAGGGAGAACACAAACGTCCCCTGAAGTACAAGAGAGATGAAGTGTGGATTTGTATTCAGATTGATGGATCACACAGAATCTTTCTCCGTAAAAAGCATGTTAATAATGTTCTGCTTTTATTTTCTTATGTGTAAAAGTTACAGATGAAATTGACTGCAAATCCTGGAATCAAAATCATCCAATCGCTTGATGCTGTTACTAAAAACTTGTTACATCAGAGAAAAAATCATCATGGCTATACTCTTGGGACAACAAAATGAACTGCTACATTACACTACTTTCAGTTATAGGCCTTTATTAGACCCTTGGTGTAGGTAAACATCATTGCTTTCTATGAGTACAGTAAATTAGCCTGGTAAAAAAACAGTCCCTTCAAAACTTTGCTTTGTACAGAGGGTCTGGACTTTTGGGTAATGAGAAACAATTGCTTGCAGCATTGCTTGCTTGTTCTCTCCCTCAGTTTGCTGATATTGCACTCAATGGAACCAAGGTTATCAGACAGACAGTGTTGTAGGGGTAAAGTAAGTGAAAAAACTCACAATGCAGACTACAGGTGTGACATATTTCCAACAGTACTTAATCAGAGGCAAAGGCCGATAGCCGATCATGTCCTCAATGTTGTCGTACAGATGGTCAGCACCTAAGGGGAAATGGGTAGAATCAATCAGATGACAGCTTGGCCCAACAAGCCTAGGGTAACACTAAAGCTGAGGGTATAACTAAAAGTCTGACACTTACCATAAACCCATCCAATACATACAGTCTGAAAGATGGCAAACAGGAGGAGTGTCATTCCACTGCAGGCATAGTAATCAAAGAGCTGAAAAACATACAGCCCACCCTGGGGAAGAAAAAGACACAATATTTTAAGATCTGGGAACACAATCAGTATAGGCACACATTTTCCTCATACCATTTCACCAATAGATGGCGGACTTGAGTTGTGTTTCGAATAGAGGCGAATATAGAGAGTAGGAGAGTGTTAATGCTATACTTTGAATAGAATTGGACAGGCCAATGTGGTCATTCTTAAATCCAACAAGGCGAAAAATCATAAAAGTCATATAAGTGTTTCTGCAAGCAGCTGAAAATGAGGTTTTGGTTTCAAAATTATATTTCGTCTTTCTTGTGTTGCATTCCAATATTCTTGGTAACAAACTCACTTTTACTATAATAGCTTTCAAGTGGTCCAGGTGCCAACTAGGAGTCTGGTTAGCTCTGGTATTGCATCTGCCCATACCTCAGGAGATTGTGTGTTTTTTTTTTTTTTATTTATTTATTTATTTATTTCATTTTTTTTACCTTGTCAGTTAACATAATTTTCTTATTCTTATTCTTTGGCTAGTAGTAAAGAAAACTACTCTGATGTATACACTTCACAAAAGTTTAATTGTTTTGTGGACAAGCTGTCCACTTTATTTATTTCCGGTTGGATGTAAGATTTTTATTTTTTTTTTTAAGTGTATTCAGTTAAAGAAAAATAAATCCTGAAGAGATATTAGCATAATGTAAGTTTGTCTCATCACTGCAGCTTCAGTACAGCATGATGAATAAAATAGCACAGAAAGTCATTACCCTTCTAATAATCTCAGATCAAAGTCAGGAAGCACTAACCTCAGTCACCATGACTAAGCCAATCAGGAAGCTCGCTATGCTGATGACGAGCAGGAGGAGTTTGCGTCTGTGCCTGCCCGAATGGAAGAAGCTGGGGAACATGTCAGAGATGGTAGTCATTAAGGCCTCCAGACCAACAAACTGAAAAGAGAAGAGATCATCTTTTAGGGACATTCAACTCACTCGCTAGGTGTGGTATTTTTAAGTTAAAACATTCAAAGATCAGTAACAGATTATGAAAACACAGGGAACAACAGGGCTACGGATTTTTTTCATATCAGATGTCTCCTTTAAAGCCGTATCATAAAAAGTCTCAAAGTTGTGCTGGTGCAATCACTGGCCTAAAGCTGAAGCTTATTTTGTGATTGGCATCTATAAGAGGTTTCATATGGGAGAGCCTAAAGTGTAAAGTCAGACACAGACAGAGCTCTAGACCTCTACTGTGTCTATTTGAGACACAGCACCTACCTCACTGTCCAAGCCAAGCAGGATGATCATGATAAAGAAACATATAGCCCAAAGCTGAGGTAAAGGCATCATGGCAACCGCTCGGGGGTAGGCTATAAAAGCCAAGCCTGGGCCTAAGAGGAAATATACAAACCAAATGAGGCAAGCAAGCTGAACAGAAATACATAATTACATAACAACAACAACAACAACATGCCTTAATTAAAACACAAATATGCTACCCAATAGGACTAAAAACTATTTGCATTTTCAATTCATCAAAGTAAGCTTTTGCATGGAATGAAGGAATTCAATTGTATCTCGGCATTGATGCCGTGCAAGTTCAGCCTCTCTTTACTTCAGCACGTCACTCAACTTTTGTATAGGGAACCGAAGTCATGCTAACTTCCGGTTAGCATACGGGACCTATGGAGCTGAGAGTGAATGGACAGATGAACGTGACTTTTTGGTCCACTTTGATTTATAACTTGAGTCACACATATGTTGCATGTGAATTTAAATGATAACCATTCATGCCAATCTAGACTATGTTTGTTGTTTTATGTAACGTAACTTTTGAAGTTCGTCTACAATCAATTTATTTTTTACGTTTGTGAAGCTCAAAATGTAAGTTTAAACATTATAAACATTATATGTGAAACCCACGACGCATACCAAAGCGGACCAGAAGTTATAGGTATCTGATCATTCATTTTAATAGGCTCAATAGGACCGTAGGCTAATGCGGAAGAGGGCGTGACTTCGGCTCCCCATTGCCAATGTATAATTAAGATTACCTGATTCTGCTACCATTGAGATATTAGTTTTTTGTTCATAGGCCATGAACCCCAGTACAGAGAAAATGGCAAAACCGGCCACAAAACTGGTCCCACTGTTTAATAGGCACAGGTAAACACAGTCTCTGGAAAATACAAAGTTATACGTTTTAACACAGTCTCTGGAAAATACAAAGTTATACATTTTTTTTAGACAACAAGACATACTGATGACACCATGTAGATTAAACAACTAATATAAATAAGCTAAATTTTAATTGGAAAAAAATAGAAAATACACAAAATAAGGATCATTCTTTACTTTTCGTGTTTCACAAAACCGTAATCTCACTGACATACAGTATTGTGGGTAAATACCTACTTGTAACAGTTGTTGTTGTACTTGTTGTAGCTGCCCAGTGCTGTCAGACATCCGATGCAAATTGCATACGAATAGAAAATCTGGGTACCAGCATCCATCCACACCTAGAAAGAGAACAGGGTGGAGGTCAAAAGTGACAGGGGAAAAGGTGACAAAACAAAAGCCATTTTTCTCTGTGTCACAAAGGACCACTCAAGTGCAAATCTACACTCAACAACCTTGTGAAAATCACCTGAGCCGGTGGGAGTTTCAATGACAAGCAGTAATGGGTTCACAACTATTTGAGGTCTAATGGTTCATGCATGATCAAAGTTATGGGCCTTTATAGAGTAAAAGTAATTCAGGGCCATTCATACCTGGAATGGTGACTATAAAGATCTTAAAAAATAACTGTCCTTTTGACAATTAACTAATGTCTAAAATTCCATGGTTTCTGGGTGTCAACCTTTTCTTGTTCAAAATAATTGCGCTGAAAGTGACCCAACAACATTGTTGCTCATTCTTTTGCCATTATAGATTGTGGAGTGGACTTTGCCATTCATATTGATACTCATACTATAGAGCGAGTTCTCGGTGTGAACGTCCCTTTAGACTCTTAATCATGTTGTTACGTGAAAGATGAGCATGGGCCACATAGGTCCATATCCGTCTCGTGAGACAGAACCAGTTAGAGGCGAGGCCCCCAAATCAGTACCTGTGGGTCAGACAGACGGGCTGGATCCGGATAGAGGTAGAACTTAATGCCGTCAGCTGCTCCAGGCAGAGTGAGCCCCCGGATCAGTAGAACCACCAGCATCACATAGGGGAACGTAGCTGTGAAATACACCACCTGAGACCAGGCACCACATTTCACAGTTCAGCGTCTCTAAATAAGATTTCATATTCCTACCATTCAGAAAAGCTACTTCACCCAACATAATTTCATATCTAGGCCTACTCTTCAGAATAGCTTCCCAAGTATAAAAAAATAATAATGTAGGCTCAGCAGGAAACCCAGCAAGTTTGCTGGTTAACCACAGTGGTAACTCATTAAATAATGGTGAACATTGATAACGATTACATGTGTACATACAAAAATATACTGTAAATGATCTTTAAAAAAAAAAAAAAAAAAAAAATTGACGGCTGCCCAGTTAGAGTGGAGTGAAAGCTAGTATGCATCAGGCAGACTTAAGTAAATTCTCTATGTTGGTGACTGAGAGCTACCTACCTACCAACTACAAAAAATAATAAATAAAAAGTTGTATCAATCATACGTATTTAAAAAAAAAAGCCAAGGGCATATATGTATTATCATATCTCTGTGCATCATATCTCGGTGGGGCTCTGCCCTGGTGGTGCAGGGGGCCCTGAGCAGCTGCATATTTTGAGTATGCCTCGGGCTGGCTCTGCAACCACTGCTGATGGTGGCTCTGTTGCCAACATGTTAAATTGCCCACAAAACAAGCCAGGAGAGGTCTCCTGCTGTTTGCCAAGCATCGACAGGCCCGTCACTTTCAGATGTGAAACTGGAGGCCTGGTGTGTATCAGCTTTAACAATGAGTCATTCTAAAACGGTCCGCACACCGGCTCCGAGACAGTGCTGAGCACTCCGATTCCAACATTGGATTCCAATGTTTTCAATGCATCAGCATCGAATTTTTTTCAGCCATTGATTGTGAATTAAGATTGAAGTCTATTTTGTCAGAGCCGTTCAGAACATCCACTGTTGATTCCTACTATACCAATGAGCTACTATACTATGCTCATTGGTAACAGTGCGCTGCCGGTATGCGGGGGCAAACAAAACTGACGAATTGGAAAGTGCTCTAGTGCGCGGAGGCCTTAACATTCACCTTGCCAGTGGACTTGACTCCTTTCCATACACAGAAGTAGCAGATGATCCAAGATAGGAGGAGGCACAGGGCTAACTCCCACCTGATATTTCCCATTTCATACACATTGTCAGTTATATTCAGTACCCTTCTCCTGGGAAAAAAAAACAAAACAAAACAAACAAACAAAAAATAAAATGCTTCATAAATCATTTCACTGTTAAAGGAATTATCCAGAGTGAATCAACAGTTGCCCTGCTGTTTTATACTGCTAAGCGCTATTGAAAGCCACCTCAATGATCAAATTTTGTGCATCGTAGACCGAGTTTGCGATACAGCAGCTAACACTAACTGAATGAGGTATGTCAAAAATGAAACCCAATCGATTTACTTTCATTTTGAAATGCCCCATTCTGTTACTGTTAGCTGCCGTTTCGCTATCTCAGTCTGCTTTGCATGAAATTCAGTGATTGAGGTGGCCATCAACAGCGCTTGGCACTATAAAACAATAGGGCTGCGTTTTGATTCGCTCCGGATAATTCCGTTAAGACAAGATTTCACAGCCCATGCAATACTATCGTTCATTTGTGACAACTCTTCAGAGTACAAGTACTTGTAAAAGAATTGTGAATTGAAGAATTGTAGTATTTTAAGGTCTTATAGTTAAACTGAAATTGCTGATCGCTGACCACTATATATTGTAAATTAAGAACTAAAGAACTAGCCTATAAAACATTGACCAGTTGAAGCTGAATGCTGGCTTGGACAGGAGAAAAAGACACAACTGAGCTCAATTTAAGATGTTATTTCTTTCTGAGAGATAAGACTGTGAGAAGCACGACAGTTCAGGGAACAGAGAAGACACGAGTCAAGACATGAATTTCCCAAAAAGCCTAAAATTTCCATCCAGATTTATGACTTTCTTAAGGCACACCACATTTTTGTTAGTCAATGTCAGTTTAAAATGACAGGGCAACTCACTCCCAAAATTCTTTCACTGGCGATGTGGCATTTTCAAAAACTGTGAAGTTGAGCAGGCCTCTGGCTTTGTCAAACTCCACACAGTTATCTGTTGCAAAATAAAATAGATTCAGGGATCAACATTACCATTTTTCAGGATAAAAAAAGAGTACCATGTTCACATCGTGGACTACAGTGTATTTAAACATTGAGCTACAGTGGACAGCTGGCACAAGAATTGTACAGAAACAAACAATGAAAAAACTGATAGAACTGAAGTATTAATTTGGGCGACATACAGCCATACAAGGGGTAGACAAGCTTTATAAGTTTTATTCCCACCAGCCATCCAGAATATGCACCAGAAAATAGAAGAAACTCCAGTTACAGTGCATCATGATAGTGCTAACTGTATTGCTATCAAACATCAATTAGTCCTAGCATCCTTTTAGATTGCAGGTTCACTCATTTCACAAAAATCGCATTGTTAAAATAATAAACAATAACAATGTTATAAATGAATATGATCGCAATACCTGTGTTCCAAGGGTTTTGGCAGTTTGCCCAGGGTAACTCAGAGGCAAAAGAGGAGAAAAGGTAAAAGAATGCCCAAGCCAGAATGATGATATAGTAGATACTGGAGTACAAAACCACCACCTGGTGTCCATAGCCCAAACCTGTTAATAATAATAATAATAAAAAAAGAATGATGGCAGTCCAAAACTCACGTCTGTATAAAAACTCACGTCTATATAACGGCATCAAATCAAAAATTTGATGCCGTTATATAGAGTCTTTCTCAAAGTCGAGAAGGCTCCCTCGGTAGAACACTTGCCTTGGAAGTCGTGCACTACAGAGGCGAGGTTCCATCAGTACACCCTTCAAAAATGTACGAATGAAAGACTCAGTCCTCGATAGATTTTAGAAGTATCCTTGACATTGGAATACTGACATGGAAACTGGAAACAAGGATCATACCTGGAAAAGCAGCCTTCCAAGCATGCTTCCTCGACTTTGAGAAACACTCACTATTATGCATTTCGTGACCCATTCACCCTGGTAAGCTTTATATTAATCTATTCAAATATGTGGAAATCTCATTCTAAGATCTTTAAGTCAAAGACAAGGAAAATGAGCAGAAATCTGATAGAATGACTGAAATATTTATACCAATGTACTGCATGAGCCATGTGTTGGAGTGACATATGGAGCTTCAGATCCAACACTGGTCATGTTTAACCCAAGACTGTCTAATGTGCTTAATTGTCCTGAAAAGCCTCATTTATTTTTGAGCCCAGCTGAACCCCAAAAGAGAGACTTTCAAGGGTGACCAGGATGAAAGACAGAACTGCCAGCTTGGCTAACCATGAACAAGCCCCCCTGTTCTGTATATGATCTCATTTACAGGGCTTAGTGGCTGATGCTTACCTTCAAAAAGAGGGCATATCTTTCGCCAGCACGTGACCGAGCCCTGGCTGGTGTACTGCCCCAGAGTCGTCTCCAGCAGAAAGAGAGGGATGCCACAGGCAAACAGGAACAGCACATATGGAATGAAGAACACCCCTTAGGGGGCCACAGAATAAACACTCAAACGTACACATGGCCAATTTCACAGTCAGGGCTAGCACCTTGTTTTAGACTCACAATCTATAGTGTGAATCGCACCTTCATGGTCAAGAATCAGCTAAAGTGTACTCCATGAGCACTCAGTGTACTGTGAAGTGTAATCATGCTTGTTAAGTCATGCAAGAAAGACAACTCAAGTCGTATGTCACATTTAGAGAGCATGGGCATGTGAGGTGTATATGGCATTTTATCTATAGTTGATTTGTTTGGCGTAGTCGACTTCTCTACTATAATTAGTATGTATTAGTTAGTATATTATATTATATGGCAGCCCAGTTTTATATTGCTGATGGGCTATTTGTCCTAATTACTCTGCATATTCACAGACGTCCTGATGTTTAACCTCTCCTTTAATCATTAATTGGGTCCTTTCTTGATTTCATTAGGGCATTAACATGTACAAACTGCCCTCACATGAGCTGACACTTACAATAATGTTGACACTTTTTTGTCACTTAGGAAGCCAGATGCAAATTGTAACGGCTCCCTATTTAGTTTGCACCCAGCTCCTCCACATCCTCCCTGCCATTATCTCCTGGAGAAATGGAATACTATTTTCTGATTGGCTGACAGGTTTGTGAAAAAGTTGATCTATACCTATCCTCTTTTGAATGGTAAATATAACAACTATAATAGCTAAACGGCAGTTGAACTTGCCAGCAACAATGGGATGAGTGGTCACTAGCGATAACCATTGTTGGTGAACTTGGATGAATGCGGGTGGCGGAGGGATTGGATGTTGGATGGATGCTTTGCCTCTACCTCTTTCATTCTCTGTGTAACAGCACACTTCGGCAGCCGTTACTCCTTACATGTACTTCCTCTTATTCATCCACAGCACATCAGCTCTGATCTCTCCCCCTAACACAGAATATTGGCTACAAAGATAGGTCACTCTTTCCTCACATAAGCATCAGATAGAGGACTATCCACAGTGCTGGTGGAATGGCCAACAGATGAATCTGTGAGTACAATCTATTCTCAAATATTTTGTGACAGTCTGACTGATATCACTGATGTTATTGAACTCAGTGGTCAGTGTAACTGAACCATCTGGCTTAGTGAATTCAAGGGGCAGTAAATTTATGCAGAGCAATAGAAAATGCAACCTTACCTAAATGGCTGTAACCCTAGGGCTACACTGGATCCGTTAAGTTAAGTGTTAAGTAAAGTTCTGTCAAAAATGCATTGAAATGAAAGGCGAATACCAGTAGGATTTAGAATGTTGGCTGTGCTGCCATGTCTGGCGTAGCCACTTCCATTCACCTTTTCACACCTGAATTCCGACATTCCAAGTTGGTAAATTGAACATTCTATCATTGAGATGCATTGGAAATGCTTTCTGACTTGAAAAAAATGGGTAATAACATTTAAAACGTGTCTAAATTCACTTTCTTTCAAATAATACACATTTGAAGCCCACAAATTTGGAAGTCCCGAATAGATAAAAGTGGTTTTACATTTTTGTGCATGAAGCTTCTATCTATCCTCCCAATTTGTGTGCTTCAAATATGTATTATTTGAAAGAAAGTGAATTTAGACTTAGCCCTATTTGAAATGTTATTTTTTTCCGTTGTAATTACTTTGCGGTAGTCATGACGTTTTGCTTTTGTGTTATTTATTTATTTATTTTTTTGTTTACGTTTTGTTTGATTTAAGCTTTTAATTAATTGATTTAATTTTGAAAGTTTGAGTTCTGCTCCAGACAAGCGCTTTCAAATGATGCACTCCGCAATGGACGCTTTTGAGTGCGGAGCCGACAGAGTTGTTAGTTACAAGCGGCTGTTTTTCATCAGTTGTGCTGCTGAGACAGTGGGGGAAACCGAGACTTTGGAGGTGACGGTGGAGTGTGGCCAATGGCGCAAACAATGCGGATTCCAGCGAATGCCAGTGTTGCTGTCCGACAGGTCAGCCATGCCCTCATTTGCGTGGAGATCTCCGATGCTAAGCAGGCTCAACTCGACTGGCAGTGAATATCTGACTGCACAATCGCCTAGCTGAGGATTATGTGCTACCCTGATGAGCCATCACATCTAGCAGGGCCGCTGCATTCAAGACGATGACTTCACTGATGACTTCCCCTGTGTCTGTCACATCTCCTCCATCCCGCTGACCACCTCTGGGTGTCCGTTGTGAACGTGGATCTAAATCCCATCAACCTATGGACTTTTTATGCCTTCATCTGATCTTTTATTTCATTTTAATTTATTCACTTTCGTTTACTAATCTTGTTCATCTTGCCTTGCCTATCTTTCTTCTCTCACATTTCACTACATTGTCTTACGAAAGTATTTCTATGTATGTGCCAAATAAACACTTAACTGAACTGCATTTCAACGAGAGAAGATCAGTTTACCATCTTGGAATGTTTGTTCAGGTGTGAAAAAGGTGAATTGTTCAATGGAAGAGGAAATGGAATTGTTCAATGGAAGCTACTGTAATTCTTACTGCAGGTGAGTCCTATTTGACCTGTAGTGCTACCATATAAGTACTGCTGATGTTGTTCAAAGGTGTCACATTGTGAAATATAGTTTTTGTTACATGCATGCGGGTCTATGATGCTGCTAAAAATGTAGGCCTAGTGCTTTGTTGTTTATTAACTGATGTCAGAAATTGTGTGTGTGTTCAGATATCTTCCTTGCTTCTATGTCATTTGCCATGGAACATTGTAAAGTAAATTCAAAGCGTAATCCCACCGCCTGTTTCAGGGAGGTTATTTAACAGTACCAGAAACAGATCGGGAGGGGAAAATAGACACATTAGATGCATGTGTGCATGTTTTTTTGACTGAATCCAGAGAAAATCTACCAGTAAGCTAACAGCACTGCTCGAGGGTTTAGACAGAAGTAACATGGCATGAGATAGACAAAAGGTCTTTGCACATGTCAACTTCAGTCAAATTTCAACAAGAGCCTTATTGATCAAGCTACTCACTACTGGAGACACAAGAAATTTTCTTCCAACTCATAAAGGTTTTCTTAGCCCTGACAGTTAACCCATGGGGGCAGATTTTTAAACTGTTTTCAACATCTAATCATGCTCAAAATGTCACCCCAAAGGCTATGTATCATCATCAGACACATTACAACACATCACTGTAGTGTGCATCACTACAAATGACTAACAAAGTGGTTAAAACAGTGTTATGTTATGCCATTATGCTATTTTTCTAGTTATGGCCAGGCTTCACATACTGCTTTATTTTATCCTTACAATTCCTCGATGCTGTCATGTTGTTGCAGCTAAGATAATAAGAGAAGTATGAAACATTTTAGGCTGAATTAATGTGCTTCTCTTACCTCCACCATTTTTGTAGCACAAGTATGGGAATCTCCACACGTTACCCAAACCAATGATCTGGCCAGCGACTGCTAGAAGAAACTCCATTTTGTTGGCCCATTGACCCCGCTCCGGATTGCTGGGTGGTGGTTGTTTTAAGTTACCATCTTGGTAGGCCAATTTGTACTTCATTTCCGACTCAAGCTGCTTTTCCATTGTCCTGCACATACACACAGATAATACTTCTGTTAAATACTGAGGTACTCCTGCAGATCAATTTTATGTAGCAAACAAGGTCAGCATACACACAATTTCATTTAAAATGCCAGGAAACAGATATTAGATTTTAGCTAAGAAAACAAAACAAAAAAAACAACCTATATAAATAAGTAATTTTTTTCTGTTATTTAATAATTTACAGTTAACTCATTGTATACATTACATTTTTTCTTCAATACATTAATGGCATATGCGCACCTCACTGTAGCAGATTTGTCTACAAAGTAGCTTATGATGTCCAGCTATTTACAACTTCCACCTGCATAATCAGGTGCCTCCAGTAGGGTTGCAAAATTCCAGGAATTTTCAAAGTTGGAAATTTTCCATGGGAATTAACAGAAATTTATGGGAATTTACGGGAATTTACAGGATTAAACTGGGAGGTAAATACAGTTTGTGGCAAAAAAATATTTGAGCATAATATTGGCTAAAACAATCTGATTTGATGTGAATACAACTGAGTATAACATCATATGTCATTGCTCCATTACAGTAGGGACATATCACACAATTTCTGGTAGAGCTATTTACGCCACACCTCCTACATGCATTGGAAATTTACTGGAAATTTTCCGCCACTTGGCAACCCTAGCCTCCAGCAGTGTCCAATTTGGAAGGTTGGACAAGATTGAGGGTTGATCTTTGGTTGGACCACTACCCTGGCAGGTTGAACTAAACCAGTACCATAACAATGGATCCTCATTCCACAGCCATAACAATACTAATGTCTGTTTTGCTGGTCAAGCTGGTCACACCAAAATGTCTTGCTATTTGCTCTAAGCAGCTGAAATCATCAAGTCAAAATAAAACTCAGACCCCTTTAAATTTCTTGCACTCCCAGTTTAACCAGTCCTTCACCATCCCTTTGTGCCTCTGAGCAGGGCCGTTTCAAGGTACTTAGGGGGCCCCAAGCAAACAGGACGTGGGGGCCCTTCACTCGCTGTAAATACTTACATGAACCACATTGTTATAATTTTCAAACACCATCAATATAATTATTTGTATTGTACAGTTGTCTAACTTAACTACTAAAATGATTGAACAGTCAATCTTGGCAATTGCCTGGTTTGCCTGCCTTGTTGCGACGGCCCTGCCTCTGAGTGCTAGTGTTCTCTCTCGGGCACACTGTTCAAAGCCCAGGGACTCCAGCATAGGTATCCCGCAGAGGTAACCCAACCATAATTAAATCAACAAAGCAAGCCATAACAGGAGTGGAAAATGCATTTTCTGCTGTCAGGAAAGTTAAGCCCTATCTGCTGTTTTATCCTGTTTTATTTGGATATTCATGATTTTTTCCCCCTAACAACCATCCAGGAATGCACTGTGTTGTACTGGATAGACTAGGGTGGGAAATCACCATTATCACCAACTTGCATGATTGCTGAAGAAACTAGCAGGATTGCTGACTGTATTTACATGTACATCAAACACCAATTAGCATTAGCAAGGTTTTGAGCCTTTAACCAAGAGGTCCACTAGTTGTACTGTAGATCCCGACTCCATATACTGCCTCTTGACTACAGTAGGCCTATATCTGTAACATAAAATCTTATGAAAGATAGGCCTACTCACATAGGTATCGACATTGAATTGTATAAATATTGCATAAATATGCTACATAAATATAATAAAATGCAATGACATACAAATGCATGTAGGCATGTAGGTTGAAAAGAGAAAAAAAAAACATAGGCTAGTACACATGTTGTGAAGTTTTGATTCTAGCCATATACATTTAGATTTGAAGATTTTCCTTTTCAATTTACTTACTCTGTGTCAATGCTGTCGAACTCTTCTTTGCTATTCATTTTGATGTGACACTATAGTGAGACTCTGTCTCTGTCTCTGTGTTAGAATGTGGGTAAAACCACCTCAGTTCTCATCTAGGACCAAATTTCTACCTATCAAAGGAGGAGGAGTCATAAGGTGCTAATTCATTCAGCTATAGAGTGGGCAAACTGGTTTTGACCTGCTTCGGGGAGTGAAAACCGCAGTCATTTTTGCCATTGAGAAATCAGTAATTTCTCAAAGTGTCTTAACCAACAAAAGGATTAACAAAACAATGGTACAGCAATTAGCAGCAATGGCTATATAACTTTGGTTGGTAACCTCTTGTTCAAGGCCATGATAGTATGATGACGTGTGCTGTGTCATTTTTAATTATAATGTATTATTGTTATTATTATTATTATTATTATTATTATTAGTAGTAGTAGTAGTAGTAGTAGTAATAGTAGTATTGGGTTTTTTTTTTTTTGGGGGGGGGGGGGTGCATTACTTCATCTCTGAATATCTCATGACTCATCAGGAAGTAGCATGAATTCATTTTTCATCATTAATGACCTCTTGCTGAAATAGCACATGATCTTAAGCATTAATTACTCTGGGTACATCATCATGAGTCATGATTAATTACACATGATCATGATGTTTTTGTTCAAAATAATTTGATGCAATAAAAGTGGATACTTATTTAGCCTACTTTAGCCTAGTTCCTCATGAGTTCATCATGTAGACTTTCCAAGAATTTCCCAGACATTGCATTGATTTTTATCTATTCCATACGTACGTCAACTAAATTTTACCTATTTAACCATGCCAACACTTTAGTTTAGAGGGCACAAACATGATGAACTCATGAGCAACTAACCTGTAATTCATGTCACTTTCATCACTTCATTTGAGGGGCCACAAATATGATGAACGCCTTAAAAAATAATGCTTAGTTGATGACATGTATGCTGCCCTTATTTTGCAAGAATAAAGAAATAAATGGAGGGAGCAATTTATTTACCATTGATAGGACCATCCAATTGTACAATTTGCAAATGTTGAACCCTGCCAATACTTTAGTTGAGGGGGCACAAACATGATAAGTCATCATGATAATACGTAATTAATCATGACTCATGATGATATACCCAGAGTAATTAATGCTTAAGATCATGAGCTATTTCAGCAGGAGGTCATTAATGACAAAAAATGAATTCATGTTAATTCCTGATGACTCATTAGACATTCAGAGATGAAGTAATGCATGAATCATGAATTAATCATTAATGATTTCATGCATAAATTAATGATAATTCATGTACCCTTACCGCAAAGTGTTACCTCTGCGAGTAGCAATGATGCAGTGACGTAATTCGACGTGGTTCAGACGCGGGAATTGGGCACTGAGAGTACCAACTACAAAATGGCGGCAGTTCAGGAAGTAAAAAACGATCAGGTAAAACATGTTTTCCATGTATTTTAAGCGGAATCCACTCACAGTAAACTGTAGGATGTAAGTTACTGTGATGTACTCAACTGATTAGGAGGCTCTGTGAACTACCGTTAGGTCATAAACTTAAGAAAGGCTGTCGCTCGCATTGACTTATGGGACAAGTAGTGCTTCAATTTTGGCTCTAATAGACGCCTACAAGTGTGAGTCTATAGACTTTTTACAATTTTTCATTCACATTTTTACTAAGAACGGAAGGTTACATAGTCATTACCTACCCCGTAGCTGAATAGACCGAGTGAAGGCTTTAAAGGACAGCTCCGGAGTCAATTCAAGCTCAGCCCTTTTGAAGGAGCATGCTAAATGCACCAGTTAGCGAGTAGAACAAAATAATTTGGTACAGCATAGACCGAACGTGAACGCAGAAGCGAACTAGCGCTTTACATTGAATCAATGGGACCTGACTATTCGAAACCGAAAGTAAGATTGGAGGTGTCGTTGACTCAATGTAACGTGTTTCACGTTTGGTCTATGCTGTTCGAAATTCTTTCATTCCATTCAAAATATATTGCTATTAGAAGGCTCGTGCAACAGGGCTATGCTTAAACTTACCCCGGAGCTACACTTTAAGGCCCGAATCACACACAAACTGCGCGTTCGCGGTGCGGGAGCGGGCGGTGCGGGAGCGGGCGGTCCGTAAGCGGTCCGTGAGCGGAGCCTGTGGGCTTGGGCATTCACACAAGAAATTGTCTCTGCGATGTTCTGCACGAAGCGGCTGCCCGAGCTCTGCATTCAAAATCTATGGACACCGCGCAAGTCCCGCTTACCGCGCTGAAAACGCTTGGAAAAATATAACTTGTTTCTATTTCAAAAAAGCAGCGCGGGAGCTGCGCGGTTCATCGCTCAGAAACCGGACAGGAGCCGCGCAGAACACGCGTGCAGTCTGAATGACCTAACCTGTTAACGTGTATTCTAAATGAAATCGCCCCAAAACCGCGCCCGCACCGCTTACGCGCCGCTCACGCGCAGGTTTGTGTGTGAATCGGCCGTAAGCGCTTATGGGCCAAAGTTTTCAAAACATCAATGGCGAAAATGAATGGGCAGCGTGTGTCACGTTTTCAGGCTCAGACACAAGATATATGTTTCCACAGTACAGATTTATTGAAAAGACAGGTACAGGAGCACACGGCAGACACTGGAGCTTAACACAAGCAAACA
Source organism: Sardinella longiceps (assembly GCA_027497455.2). Lineage (NCBI taxonomy): Eukaryota > Metazoa > Chordata > Actinopteri > Clupeiformes > Clupeidae > Sardinella > Sardinella longiceps. The sequence goes on along the minus strand of JAODXP020000013.1, from coordinate 4,505,406 downwards.
AGCAGGCTGTAGAACGTAGTCCAACACACAGGAGATACTCAATGGAAATTAAGAATATAAGTAGTTCAAAACTAACAGAAGATTTCTTTTTCCCAGCAGTAGAACATCAAGGAGAACACAGGAAAGAGAATACAAACTTAACTTAAAGGTGCCATGCCACACCACTACAGGGTATTTAAATTGTTCTTTGAGGTCTACAAATAGGGTATGTGACTTCACTTGGACTGAGAACGGTCCAAGGAGACCGTAATGAGATCGTTTGCAGCCTGTAGGAATAGCCTTCGAAAATTTCATGCGGTTCTTCCGGTTTTTTTTCCACTGCTGCGCTCTGATTCGCTGCTGAAGCTCGACGTTGTAAAGCACATGGACGAATATTTACATTAGTTTTACTTGCGAATTGCGAGGTACGGAAAAAAAAACTTGGAATATTATCATGAAACCGAGAAAGAGGATATCTGCACCAACCTAGCTTGCAGATTGTAAACGGCCACTTTGCAAAGGTAAGCTTACTACATAGTCAGGATGTCACAGTAGCCAACATAATCAGATACTTATTGCAAGAGTAGCCGACTGTTAGCCTACATCCACAGTCAGATTACACTTACCAAGACTGTTGAATTCGTCAAGTTGACAAGTTGTCTGTTACCATTTCATGGATATTCCTTCTTTTTCGCGAGTATTTCAAGGGGCGGGCTTTAGTCAAATACAGGAGAGCATGGATTGGGCGATAATTCTCCTCAGTCAGCCAATGGCTGTAACGTTGTCTATACTACGTAGCACTGACCATGGATTCAAACTGACCTAATTTCTTTGCATATTTCTTTTAATGGGCTATTGCCTATAGCGAAGACAGTATTACATTTTCACATGCACTGTGTAACTTGAGGTCATATAGAACTATTCTATACCAAAAGCAACAGGTAAAAACGGCTTTGTGTGGCGGGGCACCTTTAAAGGCGTACTTCCGAGGTTCAGTCTGAGTGTCACAGAAGCGTATGGCACGGCTGCCATAGACAAGGCCAGACAAGGAGGCTTGAGATATGTGGGTTTGGGGACTCCAGGCAATGTTTTACTGTTAATTTACCATCCTCGAAGTCACTTCGATGATTAAATGGTTCATAACAGGGTGACCGATGTCTCTCTCGTCAGTCTCTAGCATTTGTTTCGCGGTAATCCCGCTTGGCAGAATGACTGGTCGCGGATCCACAAAATAGAAACTGAAAGTATATATAACTGAAATCGCATTTATAACCGGCTTGTCAGACAACGTAGCGTACGTTGTAATTTTTTTTTAGTTGTAATTTTTATGATATTTCGGCGACTGTAGGTGGAGTTAGAAAAACGCAGTCCTGCCTGGTGTCCTTTTAAATTGGCAGCATGATAATGGGATGCAGGTGCAGGTGATCAGTATAGACGTATCCGACAAGCGCTTTGTGTAGGCTGCTATCTTGTGGCAACGGCATTGTTGGACTGTAAACAAAACATTTTGACAATCTAGTCAATGACAACTAACAGCAAAGACTGGAATACTCTGACATTATACAGGTAGTAATGAATCTCGTAAATCATGGCATTTTAAGGTGTGCTATCACGTTATTCTTATGGACAGATTGGCGATCTGGGTAGCTCAACAATGGCGCCTGCTTACTTCCGGTAGTTTCGTCGGATGCGTGTATACTGGGGAGATAGATTGGGAGGCGGGGACTCCCGGAGAGTCGGGGGAGGGTGTGGCTGGCTGAGAGCCTGGTGTGGCCATGACAGTGTGCTTCCTTGAACCTGAGGCGATTTTTCGAGGGGGTGTAACTGGGCGAGGTTTTCGCCCTTTATAGATACAGACGGCAAGTACGGTTAACGCCCCCAAAATGCGAGGGTGGAGTCAGCATGGGGGATAACAGAGGCCAATTTAACATTATGGTGAATGGACAAGGTAGAGAAAGTTGCTTAACAATAAAAGATTGCTTAGTAAAATTGAACAAATCCATATTAGATGTTTTGTCTAATCATGACCTGTTTGCCTGCTTGTGTTTAGACTAAAATAATTTTTCCATCATTTGTTTATTGCAGTTACACTAACAGAAATGTCATGAGCTGTCTCTGCTCCTGTCAAAAGTAAAGCAACTTTCAATCACAAGTCTCATTAGCTCAGTTAAGCAAGCTAAAGTTAGCTACATTTACTGTGGTGATCAATGAAGTTGGCTAGTTAGCAAGCTAATGAAGCTAACAAACATCATCTAAATTGTCATCAGTATCGCGTTTGGAGGAGTGTCAAGTTCAGAATTCACATCTAGGACCATCTGACCATCATTACTACCTTCAGGCATTGCCCTCAAAAATGTGTCAGGCTCAGTGCTCAGTGTAACTTCTAGCTTAGCATGCCATTGACTTCTTCACTAATTCAGGGTTTGTTTTCCCCCATGGGGGACACAAGGAGCTGATTTTGTGGGTGTGCCCGGACTTGCCGTCTGTATCTATGGGGAACCAAAGTCATGCCCACTTCTGGTTTCGTAATGGGACCTATTGAGGCCAGTGGAGTGAATGAAAAGATAAATGTAATTTGCTGACCCGCTTTGGTATGAGCCGTGGGTTTCACATATAATGTCTATAATGTTTAAACCTCCATTTTGGGCTTCAGAAATGTCCAAATGGAATTGATTGTAAATGAATATTTAAAGTTACTTTACATGATACAACAAATATGGCCTTGATTTACATTTACATACAATGGTTACCATTGAAGTTCAAATACAACATTTGTGTGGGTATAAACCAAAGTGGACCAGAAAATTACATTTCTGTGTCCATTCACTTTCACTGCCAAAAGGTCCCATTGCGAAACCAGAAGTGGGTGTGACTTCGGTTCCCTATTAAGCCTTGCAATGGAAAATGAAAGTTAAATCCGATTTGTAGAAAAGAAAAAAGAGGCAAGAAAGTAACCGGGAAAAAAAAGAATAGAAGGAAAATGACTGCAAACAAACTTATTTCCTAAGAAAGGTGAGCCCAAATGTGAAAGCAATAGCCAAATTAACAAATTTCTGAGGTAATAAAATGACTTCATAGGCCTATTAGCATAATTATTAGGGCTAAAAGCGGCATAACACAAAATTAGCCTAAAACACTTTCTTTGCTTGCATAGCCTACCACACCATTAAAATAGTAGGCCATACTTATACGAAAATAAGCATTAAGGCTAACCACCTAAAACATTAGGTTAGGCTATGATGCAGCACCAGACCCCTCAATATCTGATAGCTTAGCCTGTGATCATGAGACAAGGTGAGCCTATATTTAATATGAAGTGCATTAGCTATTTATACTGTATGCAACACTGTAGTAACACTAAAGTCATGCCCTGTGGTTTCTATGTTTGGCTGTAGACAAGGCGATTTTATCCAAAGGTGACATCCATGTCACATCCATAAAAATAAAATGCCACATAGCTTTTCTGAGCCAAATGATTATAGGGGAATGGAGGAAGTTATAGGTCCAACACAAAATATTTTAATATTTCACATCTTCAATAACCGGTACATCAACATAGTCAGAGAGTAGTCAGGGTAGTGCCAATTACAGTAGGCACACCCTATGGCAGAGGATCCAGCAATATGGCCAGAGAAGCTGACTAATGAGTAAACACAACAGTAGACAACAAAACTATGAGGTCTAGTGTTATTGTGTCTGGCAATTTCTTTGTTATACATTGATTTAAGAGTTGTTTTATTAATGTGTGACTAGTGTGGTGCAGTAGGAGGCTAAACCCTTTTTGTGTTTGTGTGTACATAAGATCAGCGTCAATAACTGCTGTAATAAAGGAGTCATTACTCTCTCATGTTTACAGCTACATTAACCACACTAGTGTATCATAGGTCAACCCTCAGGTCAACACAGGTGTCCCAAAACCTTAGTTAGTTGATAACAGGCAAAGCCATTGCAACCAACAAGGTTGCTATAACTAAGTTAGCATGGTTTGAGGGAAACACACTGAACTCTTGGCCTTTCTCATAGGACTGAAATCTGGTTAATTGACCTATAAACATTAGTGTGGATAATGTACTGTAGCTGTGAACATAGGCCTAATATATCTGTAATGTAGCGGAATCCTCTCATTCTCACAGAAGTTGTAAAGAAGTTATCCAAGACTGCTGGAGAGGCAAATTTTAAAGGTGCACTATGTACTACAAACAACCTGCATAGATAAGACAATTCAAACAATAGGTCAATATTGGCTATGACATAGGGGACACGCACACACCCTACGTTCATGCTATCACGTCCCACCGTGACTCTCCTGTCCTGAAAGTGATTTTTCAATAAACAAACTCTAGCCTGGCTTGAGTTCAGAAATGAACTGTAGTCTAGCAAAGCTATAGCATGGCTAGGGAATTCAGAGGTGGGATCAATCTAAACATTTATCAAATGCTATCAAACTTCTATCAATGTGATTGGACAGAGCTACAGAGCTGGGCAGAGCTTGTCTCCTTCAGCCTGCTCGTTTCTCATAGGATCCTGATTTTTCTGGGTTCAAGAGTTTCCTCCTTGGCCATATTTGATCACGAAAATTCATGTAGCGACAGGAAGTATGGGGGGGTCCAGGCTAAACAAACTATTCCAGAGTATTCCATGATCTTTGATGCAAGTGTGAAGTCACTATGATGATGTCACAAATAGCATACCCCCACTTAAATAAGTCTCCACTGCACCAGTGGTTGTGAGTCACCAACTAATTCCCACCCATCCCCCAATCATCTTGTCAGTGATTGGCTGGAGTCTGGTTTGTTATATTTTGGTGCACAGCTTGTGCCCATAGTGTTTGATGTGTACAAGACCTGTGTTGTCTCACGGAACGAGACTTATTCACAGTCTATTCAATGGGAAGGCCATGACGGAACTCATAGTGAACCTTTGAAACCCCCCAAAATATTTGTGTGTATAAAACAAGGACATTTGTATGCAACTCTAATTTTTACAACGATAGCGTGTATAATTTCTATTACTGCTCTTTCAGTGCATGCTTAATCTCATGGCAAGTTCCTTTTTTTTTGGATGTGACATCAGGACCATAGCATACAATGTTAAGTACAGCAAGTGCTCATTTCATATCATTCCAGTCATAATTACCTGCCATTTTATTGCCCTTGTGGATGTGACAAGAAGTTCACTTTGCATGGACATGTCCAACAATCCTGTCCTGTCCTGTTAGAACTGTGTAGGCTATTGCAGGATTACTTTAATGGCCTAAACATTAAGTTCAGTCCAGAACCATTGTTTCTCTGTTGCTTCACTTCCATTTGAAGAGCCAGTAAAAAGAACTCCGTCAAATACATTGTCATGTGCTGTCTGAGATGGAGACCGTATGAATGGATCAATTTAAGATTCACTCATGCCTACGTCTTGCTTGCAGTGTAAATTCCTCAAAAGACAGAACCAATAGCCTAACAATGGACCCTCATTCCACAGCCATAACAATAGTAGGAATGTCTGTTTTTGAAATGACCTGCTGTCATAGCAACACAAGCGAAGCCTTTCTGCCTGAGATTAGCCCATTTTCCTCATAGACCAACAGGGTCAGGCAGGCAAGTATGGCAAAATATTTGGATCACACAAAACAGCCTCACTCAGAGAGTGGGAGGGGGTGGTTTGTTTCTGTGGCACTGATTATGTCCAACTGGCTTGGTGCAGCTCCACTTGAAGAGGCAAAAGAAACTGTAAAATGAACGTGCTTGCTTCAAGGACTTGGTGTGCTGTGACAAGTCATGTGTTTGTTACACTCAGCATGATATGTTTGGGCATCAAAGGAAAACTTTCCATTACCTACTGACAATGACTTGAGTGTATCTGTTTCCATTTCCATTTATTTGTATTAGCCTACTAACGCTGAAATATTTCTACAGTTTACGTACATGTTTGTCAGTGTTTCAGTAGCAAACATGAAGTAGTGAAATATAAAAGGTGTAAGTGGTGATATGACATGTTTAATTGTATTTCTTAATTTTCTTTTTATTTAATTGTTTGTTACTTCCACCCTTCATACTGAAATTGCTTAAGGAAAACTTTCCATTACCTACTGACTATGACTTGATAGTGTATCTGTTTCCATTTCCATTTATTTGTATTAGCCTACTAAAGCTGAAATATTTCTACAGTTTACGTACATGTTTGTCAGTGTTTCAGTAGCAAACATGAGGAACCATTCAATAAAGAGAAGCACATGAGGAAACAACATGTTTGAAAATGAAAATACACAATTTCCCTGATTATATTTCACATTCTCATTATTGCCATTAATTCATAGGTAGGCAATTGGTAATAATTGGTAATAATTGGTAATAGACAAGTCGATTTCTGTAGGCTAAATAACAGTGAGTGTGAAAGTATGACAAATCTAATTCTGCCCTCCATGCCCATATTTCTTTCCCAACTTTACCCTCCCTCATATTCAAAGTTTGAATGAGTTGTTAATTTACCGGTAGCGGTAGGCCTAGGCCTACATGAATTATATTAGCCTACATTGAACTCATTGCTTCTCAACTGAGATAAACTGCCCTTGCGCGACAAAAGTAAAACAGGAAGACAGACACGCGAAGCCCTCCCACCTTAACCTTTGCTCTATATTCCACGGCTTTGTTACTACAACGCCTGTCTGAGAGAGAGAGAGCGTGCTTGCCGACTGAATGAGTTGCCTAAGGGAAAGGAATACTCTCATTAGGTAACATGACTCCATGAAAACCACAAAATCCAACACAAAATCAATAGTGTCGACAGTTTGCTGGCAACAGCACAGAAAGAGGGAAAGAAAGAGGAGATGACCAGCACGTAGCCTACCTGATGACAGTCGCCACTGCTGAAAGTAGTGAAGCAGAGATACTGTGTGAGTGGTCTATTTCCCCATGAAAGTCAGAAAGGACACTGAAGGTTCGGGTTCTCTGCTATGTGCCATGGAAAGCTGTCTCCCAGCCGCTCTTTCCCTTCTGCCCTTCTCCCGCCGCCTCGAGATAGTCGTCAATGTGTCCATGCAGAGAGCTTTGAGCATGTGAATATGTGAGTGTGTGTGCGTGTGCGTATGCGTGTGTATGTGTGTGTGTGTGTGTGTGTGTGTTTGTGAGTGAGTGTGCGCGCGCTCACTTGTGGTGTTGTTAGGCGGAGCTTACCAACACGACAACAGTTCTTTTGCTGCTGACATATCTCTGGCTTGTATGAATAGCACAGAGTAGCCTAGATCTGACATCCTGCTGAATAAATGAACTCATGACCAGAAATTATTACGCAATGAAGACACTTTGAACTGTTCTACACCCACATAATAAACTGATGATCAGTAGCCTATTGGGCAAGTTACTACAAGTAACTGTAGCCTAATGCGTTACTTGTTACTGACCTTTTGAAATAATCCCTTACATTACAATGTTATTGTTTTGAAAGTGTAAAGCGTTACACTACGGTTGCATTACTTTCAAGTTACTCTTCGGGCCCTCCGGTAGCCTATGACCATCACTAATTCGTTATGAATGTTGAGAATGACGAGCGGAGACTGTTAAGTTCTACATTAATTCCGGCAGACACAGCAGACTTTTTACCTGTGCTGATCTCTCAGTGATTTTTGGAGAATTTGTATCAAGGAAAAAAACACCACTTCATTCCAAGTGAAAAATGAATTGTAACTTGAGTTACTGACAATTATAGCCTACCGAGTAAAATATTACCATTTTTTCTTCTGTAATGCCCTACATTACCAAGTTACCATAAAAAGCAATGTATTACAGTAATAATTAGTTACTTTTGTAACTAGTTACTCCCAACACTGCTGATTATAGACAGAGTTAGGCTATTATGTTCCGTCCCATTATCTCAACAGTCTGTTAGACACATAAATTTTGTCTGTAAAATACAAATTAGTAAACTTGTTATTAACCAACAAATAATCCTGGTAAGGAAGGGAACAGCAGGAGGAAGAGAGAGAGAGAGAGAGAGACCTACTGTATACAGAAAAAAAATCAACAAAAAGTAGATCTTTTAAAAACACAGTAACCTAAGCTATAGCCTATGGCATCGGTAGTTCACAGCAGACAATAAATGTTTTGAATTAGGCCTAAGTAGGCCTATTGTAGCCTACACGTGAAGATAGTCTACATAGAGTAATGTAAATACATAGCCTACATTAGAGTAATGTAAATTGATTGTCTATCTTTACAAAGTTTAAAGTTTAAACATCAAAAGTAGGATTTGGTCAAGGACATTATATTATCAGGAAGTGAGGTAGCCCATCATTTTCTTGCAGTTTTTTAAAAAAAGTTAATTCACCTGCTTCGTCGTCACTTTGATGGTTAAATGGCTCATTGAGGAATCAAGGAATTTATTTGTGACAAAGGCTTCCATTGTTATACTATTGCTAAAATAAGTAGTGAAATAGCCTATAAATGGTGTAAGTGGCGATATGACATGTTTAATTGTATTTCTTAATTTTCTTTTTATTTAATTGTTTGTTACTTCCACCCTTCATAGTGAAATTGCTTAAAAGATAAGAAGAAAGAATGGTTACAGGAAAAGAAGTAGGCTAAATCATACAAAACATAAAATAAATAAAAACAACTCAACTCAAAAGATCAACTCAAAAGAACGGTCCATCTTTCTATCAGGATCCATCCAATAACGGCTCAGCCTCCACGAATGCAGCACGCAGCCCCATGAGTCATAAGGTCGGGGGAACGTGTGGCGCATCGAGAAGACAGTCTATCCTCACCTAAAGTGATCACAGGCCAGAGAGAGTCGAAGAGAGAGAGAGAGAGAGTCCAATGATCTTGCAGTTAGGACTCACTGACACAAGCGGGTGTAGTCCACACCTGGGGATCGCCACACAGGCAAAGGGTCTCATCTCATCTTCCGAACGCAGCCCCCAGCAATGCAACGACCAGACCAGAATAGGCTACTGCCTTTGGTATACCACATTTGATCGTCTTCTCCCAAATTTTGGTAGTAGCCTATTGTCTCTGCCACTGAAGTGACATAGATGAGATGATAAGAGACAGCTCATGGCAGGGCTGGACTGGGACCAAAAAAATGGCCTCAGGGGCACTTTTGGCCATTACGACCCACCATGATTTTATTCAACAATAAATTCATGACGAGCTAAAATAATACTATAAATTGGACATATTTTAAAAACTAGTGGGGCGCAGACACATGACAGGTGGGGCGCGAGACATCTCTATGCAATTGACCAATGGTCACAACATGCCTCCCAAATTCACCGCTGTATGTGCGCTGTATTCACCGCTGTATATGCACATGACAGTAAATTGTTGCTGTGATGAGGGGTTCAGAGAGAAATTTGGCTTTGAATTAGTAACATTAAAAATTCGAACATGGACAAAAATCCCAAAGTATTCCTCACTGAGACATTGTGCCTAAATTGAGCCTTCCAGGTGGGGCGTGAAAATTCTCTGCCTTCCAAAGTGGGGAATGACAGAAAAAGTTTGAGAAACACTGGATTAGACCAATATCCTTCAAGAAAATTATGAGTAAATTGAGTAAAAAATGACTGCCGGCCCACCGGGCATTGCCCTGTATGCCCTGTGGCCAGTCCATGCCTGGCTCATGGAGACCCAGCAGCGTTGCCTACACATCCCCTCAGAGCACATTATATGACCTGAGAGAAAAAAAAATCCAAACTGACTAAAACTTAACAAAAAGCAACTGAAAGTTAAAGGGCATCATGTAGCCCAATTACTAGTCACAAAAAGTGAATGAAGCTCTCCGTATACCGCGGCTTTTTCACTTGCTGCACAACAACCAAAACTGACGGAAACCAAATAATGTTTATTATCAGAACAAATAAAATATTGATGAGAATTTATGTAAAGGGATAACGGCCGCCGAGGTGTCCCGATATAAGAAAAATAATGGACGAGGCGTAGGCGAAGAACAGCCCTTCGGCACCGGCGCCACGAAGCTTGCCAAGTCCATTATTTTTCTTATAGGGACACCTCGAAGGCCGTTATCCCGCTTATCACCCGGTTGCAAATGAAACGTATAGACGGTAAACAAGTGTTTAAAACATAAAAGAAACGTGGCTCCGTTTAGAAAGAACTTCGGTTGGGGTACTATTTTCATATTGAAATAAAATCCGCAAGGCTGCATCCTAATGAGCATCGATATGGAACGCTGGTTACATTTTTTTTTTTTACCCACACTGTCTCAGGTGTCCTGTTATCAAGAATTAACGGACACCCTGAAAGCCAATCAGAAAACAGTATTCCATTCCACCGGGTGATAATCATTCAAATTGTTCATCAACTACATTTTGCTGGTTGTCCAAGCGAACAAGACAAGGTAAGATAAAATAGTAGGCCTACATTCACCCCATAGGAAATTCAATGTTGTCCATAAAACATTCCCACTAATAATGTTTGAGAACTTTTTAAATAACTGTCTTACTCATATCATGGACTTGGTGATTAAAAAACAAACATAACATGTTCTGTCCTGAGGAAAGTAAAACCAGAAGCTAGGTGGAAGACAGGGAAAAATGAAGAGAGCGGGCCTAATAGGCTCTGGTAACTTGTAGGCTAATAAATTACAGTAAAGGGGTCATACCCTGGAAAACCATTTATACCTTTGTTGAATTAGGAGATGTTGTGCATGGTCACAGAGGGTCACATGATGACCATGAAACATGGTTGTGTTGTTCTTCAGATATAACTTAAAAATGGCCACTAAAAAGAGGGGACAATTACAAAGTAGAATGAAGCAAATTAAGGCTGGCATCATGAAATGGATGGAGGGACTATAGCCTACCATGGTCTCTGATTTTACATAAATACTTATAACTATGATTTTAATAAAGTTGACATTTTACTTTACAAACCCGATTTCAATCTCATAATTAGGCTGAGGGATTTAATCTTTTCAAACACAGATAAATTACAGTTAAAAATATACTGTACAGAAGTTCACAGTGAAGTGAATTTAGCTAGCCTGGCGAATGCCAAACTAAAGTCACAAGTGATATTTAGTCTGGGGACCTATCTAGTGCATTTCTCGTAGCGGAAGCATCGTTTACAATTGTCCATAGCCGTTTATTGGGCGCTACGAATGTCTATCATAGCGTCTGTACATACCTCGGAGCCAATACCAGAGCCACCACGTGACGTAAAATGCAATCGAGGGCCATACAAATCCCTTTTTGTTCTGCGATTGGATACCGAAAACAGGCGAGAAAAACAGCCATGGTCACCATGCTGCTTTACAGAGTGAAATGAAATAAGCATGCAAAGGAGCATGGGAACTCCCAGGCTAGAATTTAGCAGCAATTCAAGTTAAATTGCAGGAGCTCATTTCAGTTCACAACATGTTTTGTTGTTCAACAGTCTGATTGCTTGAGGAAAGAATCTCTTGGCCATTTTAGAAGTGTGAGCAGTTACACTGCTGTACTGTATCATGAAAAATGCTGTTAGCATGTCCTGTTTTGGTTTTGGGCTCTCTGTTAATCTTGGGACAAAATATCAAACAAGGGCTTGTAACGACATTCACATTTTCCATCTTTAATATTCTCTGTGTAATGGAAATGATGCTGATAACAATCCACTGTATTCAGTGTATTCTCAATGGCAAGGGTGTAAACTGGCCTGCATGTATGTGTTGGCCAAATAACCAGAAGACACGCCCAAACCCTATGGATTACCTTGGAATGGGTAAGGGCCTAATCACTGTACAGGGGAGACCTAAGTAGAAGTAAAAGTAGAAGTAAAAGTAAGATGACCGTTATTGTTTGCAGTGTGCTGTTCTCACCAGCAGAGGGCTGTCTTGCTCTTTAAATCAGGCGTCAAGACAGTGGCCACTTTGGGCCTGTGATTACTGTAAAACAAATACTAGGCTACTTTTTGGCTAAATGTAGGTCTGAATTATGGGAATATTGTACCATGGCTTATGCGTTATCTATGTATGTCATATGCCATGTCAATCAGTATAAATCCTGTTAATTTGTGTCAGTTGTGTCACAATTTGTGTCATTAGGATCTCTCTGAATCAAAAACAGTCCAAGAATGTGTCTCACCATTGTCACTGATGTTGGCTACCTAGCCCTAGCCTGGCACGCCCTCCCAGTGACGTAACACCTTCGGCATTGCTGTCGCTGGTTTGGCCAGCTGCTGATCGGGCAGGACTTCTGAATTCCACAAAACTGTGGAACTGCAATTGTGCAACTGTGGAACTCAGGCTAACCTAGGCCTATCATGAAGGTAAAAGCAGAGTCTGCTAGCCAGGGAGTACCCATGCTCCTTTGCATGCTCCATTTCATTCAGTTCAGGTTCAGCCTACGCCTCAGTGAGTGGTCGATCATTGAGAATTGATTCTATTTCACAAAAGACTGTGATAACCCTCTTCATCCAGATTCTGTGATCTCATTATGGAGTTAAGGACCTTGCATACAGATCTGATCAATCTTTCCCAAGCACCTCCATGGTGAGAGCCTGCAGGGGGGGTTAAAAATTCCATTAGGTATTTCTCTGTAAAAGCATGTCATTAATGTGAGCCTGATTCCAACTTTCGATGGCCTGCCTCAGCTCACACTCTGCCCATACAAAGTTTGTCCTGTTGTCAGAGCGGATTTCAAGAACTTGACCACGTCTGCCTATGAAGCGTCACAGTGCATTGATAAAAGAATCTGTGTCTAATGAAGATGCAACTTCAATATGTATCGACAAACAAGCAAATATTGCCCCATAGGCTACCTTTTCACGATGCTCCTTCGGCTTTTAACCTCAAAGGGTCCAAAGTAATCCACTCCAACCCTGATCAAAGGAGCTTCATCTGAGCAGACACGGAACTCAGGCAAATTTGCCATCTGCAGCCTGACACCCAGGAGCTGCTTGAAGCCTACGACAAATGACGCACCTGGACAGGGTCCGTCGTATAGCTGTAGTAGCACCGGTGATCCAGTACCTTTGACGCAGTCTTGACAACATATGGTAGCGTCCACCATGGCCCACTTCTTGATGAAGGTGCCTGAGAAGGTCAGAGATGTGAAAGTCTTTGGCTAATATAATGGGGTGCTTAGCATCTTCAGGCATATCTGCCCTACTTAATCATCCATCAAGACAGGACAAAGCTTAAGGAGGGAACTGTTGTTACTGACACTTCTGCCACTCTGCAGGCTGTTAAACTCATCAGAAAAACTACTGAGCAAATTCTTAAAGGTGCCCCGCCACACAAAGCCGTTTTTACCTGTTGCTTTTGGTATAGAATAGTTCTATATGACCTCAAGTTACACAGTGCATGTGAAAATGTAATACTGTCTTCGCTATAGGCAATAGCCTATTAAAAGAAATATGCAAAGAAATTAGGTCAGTTTGAATCCATGGTCAGTGCTACGTAGTATAGACAACGTTACAGCCATTGGCTGACTGAGGAGAATTATCGCCCAATCCATGCTCTCCTGTATTTGACTAAAGCCCGCCCCTTGAAATACTCGCGAAAAAGAAGGAATATCCATGAAATGGTAACAGGCAACTTGTCAACTTGGCGAATTCAACAGTCTTGGTAAGTGTAATCTGACTGTGGATGTAGGCTAACAGTCGGCTACTCTTGCAATAAGTATCTGATTATGTTGGCTACTGTGACATCCTGACTATGTAGTAAGCTTACCTTTGCAAAGTGGCCGTTTACAATCTGCAAGCTAGGTTGGTGCAGATATCCTCTTTCTCGGTTTCATGATAATATTCCAAGTTTTTTTTCCGTACCTCGCAATTCGCAAGTAAAACTAATGTAAATATTCGTCCATGTGCTTTACAACGTCGAGCTTCAGCAGCGAATCAGAGCGCAGCCCATTGTAACAGTGGAAAAAAAAACGGAAGAACCGCATGAAATTTTCGAAGGCTATTCCTACAGGCTGCAAACGATCTCATTACGGTCTCCTTGGACCGTTCTCAGTCCAAGTGAAGTCACATACCCTATTTGTAGACCTCAAAGAACAATTTAAATACCCTGTAGTGGTGTGGCATGGCACCTTTAAGCCTTAAGATCCAGGCCACGTATTTCCTCAATCGCATCCAAGAAGAAAAATGACTGATAAAACTGGTGGTAGGGTCTGATGCCTCTGAGCCATGTAGGCCTACAACGTTTAACACAACACTGACCTTTACCTCTGGACCATCCAGGACCGGTTCTAGCCTTTTTGGGCCCTAGGGCTGATTTGGGTTTTGCCCCCCCCCTTTTCTAGAAATATAACAGAGAAAAAATGAAGAAAAAAGGAAAGAAATGTCCATGTCTAGAACCGGCCCTGGGATCATCTGGCAGGAACTTCTTGTGTGGTCAGGATTCACATTGGCGAGGCATCTTGAATCTTTCCGAAAACTGGATCATTTACATTTTTTGTTTGTCTTTCAATAAAATGAACAAGGTCACTAAAAACAGCTCTTTGGCTACTACGTCACCCATAGGGATGAATGGGAACTGTTACGTTACGTTACAAAACGTTACGACTGTTGAATTCGCCCAAGGTGACTGAACACATGACTAATGAATAGGGTTGTGCGATATCGTTATCGTATATCGTCAAAAAAAAAATCCCATGATAGGAATTTTTGTCATATCAGGAAATACGATAGTCAGAAAATGTTTTGTTAGCGTTTAATGAGGCTTAGTAGAAATAGTCTAAATGTAGGCCTACACAAACAACTCTGTCAGGTGAATATTTATTGTCAACAATTAATTTACAATTGATTACCTTTACAAAATTTTCAAGAAGCGTCTTTCTAAACCTTGAAAACGCAACATTTAAAACCCAGGCACCTGTACGAACCCTGTGTTAAACTGTAGACCTAATATACTTTTTTTATCGTCAGTTATCGATATCGTGATAAAAAAACAGAAAATATCGTGATATATTTTTAAGTCCATATCGCCCAACCCTACTAACGAGGTGATTGAGCACATGACTAACAAGGTGAATGGAGTGGCACATTTGATACGCAGTCATCTAGTTGTATGTCATCCTGTAACATTAGGCCTACATGTATGTATGTTATGGTCTACTGCAGGGGTGAAAGTAAGGCCCAGTCCCATTTCTCCTCCCTAACACTAGCACTCGTTTTCGAGTTCCCTCTAAGATGAGACACCCCTCGATTGTGTAGTGAGAAGTGCAGATCTTCCCCTAATAAATGGGACAACACTTCGCCTAAAAACGTCTTCACCTGTTTTACGCGTCTGAACGGATATAAGGCTTTAAACCGGCATAAACTGTTTAAAAGCCGTCATCCACAAATTATCATTGAGAAAATCACCCACATGAGAGGATCTGGTAATTCTGTTGAAAGATTTGCGCACTTTCAAAAATAGCCTATCGATCTTATAGTCATGTTTTGACACACCAGTGCTGAATCCAACTGTATTTACATCAAACTAAGATATCCAGACATTAAAAAATATGTATACATGCTTAATTGCAAGTAGCTATCTTTTTGAAGTTCTTATCCAGAGCTGAGACAACGGGACACAGCTCGTGCATTCGGACACAGATCGAGTACCGACACGCGCACTTTGAAAAATGTCGATCTTTTTAATAGTCATGTTTTGACACACCTGTGCGGAATTCAACTCAATTTACATCAAACTAAGATATCCCTACATTAAAATATATATATACATGCTTAATTGCAATAGTAACTATATTTTTGAAGTTCTTATCCTGAGAGAACGGGACACAGATCGGGTACCGACACTCAATCTTTTTGTTTAGCTGATTGAGTTCGCAAAGAGCAGCCAGACACTATTGGGTAATTTCATCTTCACTTCAACTTCACTTCGTTCGAAGTCTGCATCTGACCTCCCTCCGTTTGAAGGGGCGATTTGAAGGGCTGAAAGCCACTATCCCTCGGTCCTGAAAGTATTGGGACACCCTACACTTACACGTGAACGCGCAATCCGAGTGTTAGGGCCAAAATTGAGGGGAAGTGATACTGAAGTGATAGTAATGGGACTGGGCCTAAGCCTATACGCACCTATACTAAGTATAGGTATAAGATTGGCAGGTGGTACGTAGTAGTGGTAAGAGAAAAAAGCCCATATTAAAAATATGTCACTGTCCACTGATTAATCAAAAACACATTTATCAACAATGTGGCATTGGGGATAAGCGATATTCTGCTCATCAACGCTTAAGTCACCTGAAATCTACTCTACATAACCCACCATTTACTTATTTATCCATTATATTGATAAAGTTCTAGTACCGGTAAGACATTGAAACTGCTTTCACCCCTGGTCTACTGTCTTTGCTTGCACCTGAAAAACATCATAATTTCCCTGTGACACATTGCTCGTTTCAGGCACATTGGTTGCAGCACAGTGATTTGTAACAGAGTTAGACATCATTTCAACAGGATTTTGATTCATTTGCACCTGGCCAACATCATTTTTCTAAGAAGCATCAGTCATTTGAGGCAAACTTGCAACACAGCCATTTATAGCAGAGGTAGATATTGTTTCAACAGGATCAAAATTCATTTGCATTTTCCTGAGATGCGTTACTCATTTGAGGAACACTTGCGACACTGTCATTAGTAACCAAAGTGGGCATTATTTCCACAGAATCTTTTCATGTTCATTTAACCACATCAACACGTCATCTTTAAATGCACTGGTATAGCTTTTTATGCTTGAGAACCATTCATTTTGAGTTGTTTTCTCATCGTCAGGCAATAAAGCACTCTTGCAGATACGGTAACCCTTGCAGATCTGATACCCACACAAGTAGTCTATGAGTCAAATTCATACCAGCCTCTCGGGGTGATTCTGGCATCCCTAATGAAACACACCCTCATTGAAAGATTTACTGTAGCTATGAAGAATAGCTATCGACTTATCTTGAAATGTATGGAAACATGTCCAACCACAAACCACAAACGGCTACATTTTTTAAAAGTCAAAAGGCACCTGAGGGGTGAAATAGGATTTACCACATCAGTTCAGTATGAGTTTCGAGTGAAACTTGAATAGTAATATCTAGGCCTATGTACTGCATAAGGTTGCCTATCACGGCTCATTAGGTCTAGCCTTGTGAGACCAAACTGATCTCGCGAGCTTCAGGTTTTCACTCGCAGCTCAGTCTGGCTACTTTCCGTTGAAAAGAATTTGGAGCAGTTCACTAAACCAATCAGCATTGGCTTTAAGGCGGGTTGAGGTGTGGCGCAACGAGAAGCGGGTCTAAAAAACATGTTCGTATTAGTCAAGGAGCCTAAAAAGTCCCGTGGGATTTTTTTGATGAAAGCAAGCCACCCATCCAACTGTCTCAAGGACACCCCAAATAACAATAAAAAACATGTTGGCAGTCTGAAATATTGTGCTGGGAAAAATTGTGAAGCATATAAGAAAATAACAACATTTTGGTCTCCAAAAATAGGACTTTGCAAAAACGCCTAGGCATACCCACATATAAAATGGTGTAGAAAACACAAATTTTGATATTTTGTTTTCAAATTTGAAATACAAGTTGTTCAGACTTGTGGCCTTTGTTCCATTATGTCTATAACCTGATACATTACAGTAAAAGGACTATTTAATGTCTATGTATATATTTTTTTCTTTGGCGAGGGGAAAAAATGACAAAAACTTCAAAATATAAAGAGTTCCCAGTTTTCAGCAGAACGCTTTACAGTGAAACAGATTACAAAACTAGAGGGTGTCTGCTTTCCAAAATGGGTGTTTTCATCTCAATAGCACAAAGGGTTGGGATACAGCAACCATTTCAATTTGGAGAGGCGTTTTCAGGCGTTTTTCAGGCAAATCTGTCGGAATGCGAAGGGGTTAATTATGCAAGCTAGTAATAAATGGTGAAAATAATGATTCGTTTATTATGCTATTCGTTGCTGAAAAGTCTGATAACTGAAGTAGTGGTCTGATAACAGTAATCTTTTCTGGAATGAATACGTTTATTGACTCGGCATAGAAATAAAGGCATCATCTTATGTTTGTAGACTAAATCAACTGAAAATCACAATGAACTCCAATTCACAATGTATATTATAAATGTGATGTTACACATTACGCAATGAGTGTCATGCTTTCAGTTAGCACACAGTTTATATGAAGTTTTCAACATCGTCCTCGTCATCTCCTGAGTCTTCATCCTCTTCATCATTGAGTGATGTGGTGGGCTGCTCAGGATTGTCACATCCCTCACTGGGGTCACAGGCACATAACTCTGTGCAGCCGAGTCCTGCTTTACGACATGAACACCTCGCATTGTCACACTTGGATTTTGAACAGCCGCACTTCACCAGCTGGATGACCGCATTTGGTGCAGGCTGTTCCTTGGTCATCACTGGAACCCATACATCGTCTTCCAAGTTCCAGCCATAGTCCTGTGGCGATGGTACCTCTGGGTTTGGAACAGTGTCATTGTTCCAGATCATTGCTTGGTAGTGTGCCCGCAAGATTGCTTGTTGCAGTGCAGCTTGTGTAGGTGGCAACCTCTCTGACTCGGCCTGTTTCTTTGTGAATAGCCACCATCTCAATTTTTCCATCTTGGTAGTCTTGGTCCCTGGCAGGTAAATCTTGCAGAGAAACTCTTCGAGACCATCATATATGGCATCACTTGGCCAGCGCATGGTTCCCAGACTTGTCAATGCAGATATCTCATTGCTGTCATCCCTTGCGTCACGGAAGATCTTCCAGAAAGCAAGTTTGCCTCTGCCAGCAAAGCCCCCCGTGTTATCAGCTCCACTAAAGGCATGCAATCCTGGCAAAGCAGCTGCCTTGTTTGGCCCCAGAACTTTGTAGATGGGTCCCAGAGGAATGACACGTCGCTTCGTACCAACTCCAGTCACGAAGTTGGTGTTGGTGCATAACTCAGGATACCGGCGGAGAGCCAGAACAAAGACGTCGGTATCAGGTGAGTGAATGTTTATGATTGAAGCCCCACTTGCAGTTGCTTCAGCAGCATGCAGGAGAAGTTTAGTGTCGGCCTCTTCCTGCTGACTATGAAGGTGGTCGACATTCCTGTGAGTAGCTCGGCACTGTGAACCCCATGCAACAACCATCTGCTTCTCTTCTGCATGAGCCTTCACCAGCATCTTCTCAGCAAGATAGCCAGTGAGTTCCATCTTTGTCTTCAGATGGGACAGGAGTCGCTTCAGTGGCACCTTTGCTATGTTGGTGGCATCTGTTATGTGGTAGGCTATGACTGGCTGACCACCATGCCTTCTGTCACGAGTGGCACCCTTCAGAGATGTGACATCATAGCGATCAAAGACAAGGTGGACTTCATCGGCATCACTGTATCTCTCCAGGATACGGGTTGTGAACTGATCAGCATAGCTCCTTGTCATAGGGAGTTGATTGAGACCGGGTGAACATCCCACCATCACTTGGTAACTGTCCACTGGTTGAGGCATTGGGATCACCAACACCCATGGCTGACAGCTGCTTCTCATAACGTTTCTTGGCTCGCTTACACATTGTGACATTGACAGTTTGTTGGTAGCACTTTCTGTGCCAAGTGGCATACTTCAGTTTAAGGTCCTCGGGTGTCACATTGCCAAGGCGTCTGTTTATTTCAGGAAAGTTACCATCACCATACCTTGCACGTTCTCTGATATACTACAGTATAATTGTGTGGGCGCTTGGGGCCACCATCAGTTCTTGGTCTGTTTCAGTTTGGCAGATGATGCAACGTTGGTAGTCTGTGTCATACCTTTCCCACTTCGCGGCAGTTGGGGCTGCCTCCATTGTGCAGGCCACTGTCACTGTAAACTACGGTCAGTATCTACAAACAGTCCACCACCACACAGATAATCTAATCTAGTCTATAGTCAAGAGATTGGACGAAGAGCCTGCACCACAGTCTTCAATTAGAACTCACCTGCAACATTCAATAAGGGGAAGAGGGATTAAAATGAGACTTTTGAGAGCACTTACATGTTTGACCATATTATTATTGGCATTCACTCCCTATTCCGACATGCCATTATTCAGACATGTTTCTATTCAGACATCCCGGTGTTCAGACAGTTTTTCATGCCGTTATTCCGACACGTCTTTACTGACGATTAAGGGTAGGGATTGTTTTGATTTGCGCACATTTACGCACATTACGTACATTTACACACATTTACACAACTATTACTAAGGTAATGAACGCATGCCTTTTAATGACGGTTACGGTTAGGCACATGTACGCTTACTGATGTTTAGGGTTACGCACACATAAACACATGCCCTTACTGACGGTTAAGGTTAGGATATAGTTAAGGATTGGGCACATTGTAATAAACACATGCCTTTACTGACGGTTAAGGTTAGGCATAGTTTTAGGGTTAGGCACATTTACGCTTGAGCAGCACCTAATGTAAAATAAAGCATATCCACCTGTACTGACGGTTAGGGTTAGGAATCGTTTTGATTTGGGCACATTTTCGCATGAGCACATTACAATTATTCATGTCGGAAAAGCGGCATGTTTTAAAACTATGTAGTATCATGCCCCTATTCCGACAATGGAAATAAAAAATGTAGTGGTATGTTTTTTTTAAATGAAAATGCTGCTACTCCGACAATTGGGTGCTAATGTCTGACTAATGACATGTCTGAATAGCGACATGTAACCATTATTATTTCATATACTTGGAGTTACTGAAGCTGAATATGGATGAAACAGGAAAGAAAATGACCAAACAAATACATTTTAGGTTGCGGTATAGCCGGAAATATGCGGCAAGGATACAGTTTCTATGTGTGGTCCACCATGCTGGCCAGCACAATATTTCAGACTGCCAACATGTTTTTTATTGTTATTTGGTGTGCCCTTGAGACATCTGAATGGGTGGCTTGCTTTCATCAAAAAAATCCCACGGGACTTTATTTCGGTGAAAATGCTCCCTGACTATATGTTAGCAGGGTCCCCGCGGGTCCTTAAAAAGTCTTAAATACAATAATCGTTTTTTAAGGCCTAAAAATGTCTTAAATTGCCCGGAATGACTGGAATTTTCCAGAAGAAGGTATTAAATTTATTTGACCGAACGAATGAAACCTCCATCCGGTTATTTTTGACCGTAATTTAAGAAGTGACCAGCGTACCTTTTGGGGGCAGTGAATTGAATAATATCTCCCGGAATCTAGAGCTAGCAAGCCAGATCATACACGTGAAACATTTACCTCTACATCGCGCATCTTAATATGCGCGCATAGAGAGTGAGCGAGAGGGGCAGAGAGAGAAGGGGTGCCTGACGGAACGGTGTGTGTGTGCGTGCCTTTCATTATGGACGGGCTCTTAACTCTGTCTGATGAGTCGAGGCAAACTTCAGTTCAGTCAGTAGCCTACGTTAACGTCAACGAGATCGTAATGGCAGAGAAAGAGCTAAAGACAAAGATGAAAGGACGGGAGATCATATGTCAAAGATTATTGTGCATGAATGACAGCAGGTAACCTTAAAATTGCCCCTACCTCTAGCCACCACCCGACCCTTCGCGATATAAAAACAGCGAACGCATTTAATATTGCGATGTGGTCGCGTGCGCTTATGAGTTCCAAATCTATCAGTTTTTTTTCTATTTAATAACTCGGTGAGTTTTTCTCTCCCAAATGTCATACATATATCATTTGAAAGAACGCCACAAGAGCCACTCATCTATGGTGGTCACTAGTTGCTGTGATAAACGGTTTATCCTACAGATTAATTAATGATTTCGAAGTACGGTAGGCTATTGTGGAAACAGGTAGGCCTAGGCTATGCATGATGAGCCATATCAAATAAGCTGCATTCCAACAGGTACATACCAATAACAGCTGTTTTTAGCCTCCAATTTTAGGCTGAAGTGGTCATTTCAGACAGGCATCCCATGACTGATATGTTGGTCAAAAAATACCCTGTGCTAATTAGGCCACTGATTCAGAAACACAAGGTAGGCTATTGTAGCCCATTTCCTCCAAGGGTTTAGACACACTTTCAATTAAACTATTTAGAATGAATATCAGGGAATTTAGCAAATTGCAAAGAAAGATTGTCCAAGGCATGTTCCTCATTATTATCCAAAAAGGGTACAAAAGAATAAAAGACTATTTGCATCACATCAAACTGAGAATTCAACAGTAAATGCCATTAAAGTCTAAAATGAAATAAATTTTGGTTCAGTTGTAAGAAATATTACAACCGACTGCCGAATACAACTCAGCCAGGCTGCTATATGACCTCATGGAGCATTCAAATAATGTGCAATGCATTAGATAATTCATTTGATTAATTGCTATGAGAAGCTATCTAGCAACTTGTTAAAATGCACCAGATTGCAGGAAATGGAAACTAATTTTTCCAAAATTTCTTGGGGGAGAACCCCCAAACCCCCTGCTACTTCTCTACACAAATGCATCCCATATTCCTCATTAGTCCACAAGTGCTGCCTTCATTGTTGTTGTGTTAAATGTGTCAGGTCATCTTATGATTCAGAATTTTATATTATGTTATTTCAGTGGTACTGTTGTTGTTTTTTGAGCGGGGGGTGGGGGGGGGGGGGGGTTGTTGTCGCATACCCCCCCAAAAGTGAGTAGTTGCGCCCCTGGTCTTAATTTTTCCATTTAGAGGTCTTGAAAAGGTCTTAAAAGTCTTTAAATTTGTACTTGAAAAATGTGCAGATACCCT
>JAODXP020000013.1:4461343-4482684 GCA_027497455.2 Sardinella longiceps | reverse complement strand
ATGAGAAATGTGAATCATCATCCACATCTTCCTATCTAGGATAGTGTCTGTTAATTAGGGCCCTCTTTAGCTGAGTGCCTCATAGTGAATGACTTAGGCCTTTAGGCTAGATTGATGCATCATTCATTCCAGTGTAGCCTATGACAGATATTCTGCCTCATCCTAATGATATATAGGCCTATAGGCCTGCATATACATATTTTTAACTTTAAAGAATTCATCAAAGAATAGCTGTAGCTTGTTAGTTACACATGCAGCCAGAGGCATCCACAAAGTTGCTGCTTATCTTCCTTTAAAATAATCTGTACCATCCTTCCGCGTCATACTTGCAGAAAGTAGGCGTGTTCCCACTTCCATCACACCGCGAGCAATCGGATGATTCTGCGAGGGCGGTGCCTAGGATGGAAGCAGCAGCTACATAGTGGCCAGAGCATCCGTGAGTGAGTTCTGAGTAGCCTTAGCTCTGTGCAGTTCACTTAGGTTAATCCCCTTACTTATCAAACCTTGCAGAATATACAGAGTTACGTGTTCCTCCTCAACTGTCAGTAAAATAAGGGGTTGGTATTTTTGTGTTGGGTCCCGTTGGCGTTTACATGTCGCCCAACAACTGATCTGTCATTCATAAGAAACGTAGAAATTAGTTCACTAGCATAGCAGAGCATTATCATGGAGACGGAAATACACGTGCCTGTCGGCTCACCGGCTATAAGAAAATTCCCGATATTTGTCGAGGAGCACAATGTTATCGATGGGGCCATGAAGTTGATAAAAGAGCTACGACCAGCATGGGACATTAAACTCGTGAGGACCAAGGTGAGTTTGACGTTTTCTATGAACGTTTATGGGTTAGCGGCTAGCTGACGTTAGCTTGCTTGCTGTGTTTCAATTTAGGTATGTCTTAATGTTTTGGTGCTATTTTAAAGAACCAGTTCATGTGAACAACGAATGTCAGCCCACTACCTTAGAAAACTGTCGACACGATCATTTCACCAGCGCAGTGTTCACGGTGAGAGGTTTTCTAGGGTTAACGTTAGCCGCCGGTAACACTGGGTGTGTAACCTCGTCATCACTTGAAGCAGCTAGCAGCTCAGTTAGCTCCAAGACTCTCTAGCTCGTCAGCCTTCATCACCATCTGGAACAGATCATGAGACGTCAGCGGTGTGCAACTTGTAGACAGTTGTAACACAAGACAATAATTGTTATGAAGTTATACTGTGGCATTGCCAAATTCAATCAGATGGCTTGTAACTTATGTTACATTTTCTGTGAAATTATCTTCAAAGTAACAAATGTCTTGACAGAATGTTACTTGACTCCTAATATTAGGTGCATGACCTATAAAAAGAGCCATTAGAAGATGATGAAATCCACGTATAACCTCGATGATGCCTGCCTGATGTTCATAATGTAAACACTTGTATATTATTATGTCAAATATAGGAAAACGTTAAATGATGGTGGAAAGTTATGATACATTGATTTCTGTCAGATTATTGAACTACACACAAATTGAGAGCAGGATTCAGCCATCTGCATGTTAACTGAATCACTCCTCAAAGGGATAGGCCTAGAACATATGAATCAGGCAGGTGTGAAGTTTCACCTGGGTAACGTTTTTTCCTACTCTGTCCTTACAAGAAAATAATTCCCTGAACTGATCAACGGACATTACATCCCCCGGTGCTATAGAGCCCTTGTATTCCAAGTAGGCCTATACTTGCAATTAGGTGCTATATATGCTATGAAGTTGCAGGCCTATGATAACAAAATTGTTTGATTGAATGTAGCGTAGTAATACTGAACTTGCAAATCCAGGCTTTGGAAAGGGACAGGGTCTATAAACACCCTGGATAGGATATATTTGAGGTGTGTGTGTGTGTGTGTGTGTGTGTGTGAGAGAGAGAGAGAGAGAGAGAGAGAGAGAGAGAGAGAGAGAGAGAGAGAGAGTGTGTGTGTGCGTGTGTGAGAGAGAGAGAGAGAGAGAGAGAGAGAGAGAGAGAGAGTGTGATGTGTGTGTGTGTGAGAGAGAGAGAGAGAGAGATGTAGAGAGATGTGTGTGTGTGTGTAGTGAGAGAGAGAGAGAGAGAGAGAGAGAGTATGTGTGTGTGTGTGAGAGAGAGAGAGAGTGTATGTGTGTGTGTGTGTGTGTGTGTGAGAGAGAGAGAGAGAGAGAGAGAGAGAGAGTGTGAGTGTGTGTGTGTGTGTGTGTGTGAGAGAGAGAGAGAGAGAGAGAGAGAGAGAGAGAGAGAGAGAGAGAGTGTGTGTGCATGCATGTGTGTGTGAGAGAGAGAGAGAGAGAGAGTGTGTGTGTGTGTGTCTGAGTGAAAGTAGGCTGGCTAGATGGGTTGAGTTGAGGGGAGTGGGCTGGGCTGTGTCGCCCAATGTGGTGTTTTGTTTTTGCTTCTTTGTTTTGGGTGCCCACCACCCCAGCGGTGTTTACCACCAAAGGGAGACACGTGGCTCCCCCGCGTCTGGGTACCCCTCATCCCACCCTCGTGTTTGGCAGCGTTGGACATGTTTACAACCAGACAGGAGCCTATGCTTTGCTTTGCCTGTCATTGTGCTGTGGGTTTAGGCCTGGACTACAGCTGCGTCACCGCGCGGATAGTGTCCCAATCCATTCCACACGTGTTTGCCCACACAGACGAGGATCACCCGTCATTAGATTACTGGGATAGATTACTGTCTGAGTCTGACCGTGGACCACTGCATTCCAGCCTGATTAATGTAGAATAGGGTGGCGTGAGGGTGGGTGGGGTGGGGGGAGTTGTTTACAACAGCCACCTGAACCACCTGTACGCAGACAGCAGGAGCAGGAGCAGAAAGGCTGTTTGCGTGTTGTGTGTTGATCAACACATTTTTTGACTCTCGTCAAAACGTCAAATCGTATGATCAGCTTTGATGGTAATAGACCTATGTTTAAATACTCCTACTGACATTACTGCAGAAAAGTCATTTGTTGTTGTATGTTGATCAACACATTTTAGTGATTCTCACGAAAACCGACAAATCACATGGCCCTTACTAAGCAGTTCTCCAGAAAAGCCATTTTCTGTTGTGTGTTGATCAATGCGTTAAGATTTGTTTATCACCAAGCTCATGAAAGTTTTCTAAAACACAGAGCATCTGTTGGTCCTAAGGCTACATCCTGGGTACTGAAAAAGACTAAGCCTTGCTCAAACATGTGACTGTTTCTGTCTGTAAGGTGTGAGGAAATTATTGACCTTTAACGGAGTAATTCAATAGGCATACACGTAGGTTGATTTGGGCTAGTTTCCAAGGTTTCAACCTTTTTTTACTTGTTGTTTTTGAAATATAATGTTGTAGGTCTATGTTAGATTGAGTTGTATGATTAACAGCTTTTCACACAAAAAGATTGTAGGCTAAGTCAAGGTGGCCGTTTTAACTATAAAGTGCTGGAGGAATCCCTGCAACCATGTTTGCAGACCTCAGATAACAATTTAAAATAGTATAGGGCCTAGATGTATGTCAGGGTCACCTTTAACTGAGCTACAACAGTGTCCTTTGAGTAAAGACTTGAGTTTGGGCTAACAGTTAATTTGTGACAGTTGATCCTCAGACTTGAAGTACATTGGTCTACAACGTACATTATGCATCAGCAACCCCAACCTCATGCTTGCCACTGTCATCATCAGGTACTAATAAAGGGTCATTAATTCAATTCAGTTAAATTTTATTTGTAATGCGCCAAGTTCAATACAATTGCCTTGCAACACTTACAGACCTGGGCAAGGAAAACTTGCTTCTATTTGTAGTATTACATTTTTGGAAGGAACCCTGGACAGAACCACATCTCATGGGCTCAAGTCAACCCAACTGCCTAGGTGCCCATTTCTATTGAAACATTAGACCAATCCTAGGGCTACACTGGATGCGTCAAGTTAAGTGTTAGGCTAAGTCAAGTTCTGACAAAAATACATTGGAATGAATGGTGAATAGAGTTTCGAATGTTGTCTGTGCTGCCATGTCTGGTGTAGCCACTTCCATTCTTCATATTGGAAGCTACACTAATTGCTATGGCAGATAAGTCTTTGACTTAGGCTAAAGCATCCAGTGTAGACTACCTCATTTTGGCTTAGGCCTAGGCTATACTGTAGGCTTGGCCCAGCAGTGTTGTGTTGTGTTGTGTCGGGCCCGCCTGTGTTTTGGCCCTGAATGTGGCCTTTGGTGCCATGTCCCCCATGAAACCATCCCAGGAATGCCAGCAATGCATGGCAGGCATGGTGGGCAGCTAGTCATGTACATTGTGTCCGGCTCCTGAATGGAGTAGGCTACTGTAGTCCCAGCCTAGCCTAGCCTAGGTCCCTCTCGGCCAGAGGTGGCCAGACTTTTCTTTTTGTGGGTCTTATGTTGAAAAATCTTAGCTGCAAAGGACCAATGGGAATGTAAGAGCATCGGTTTTCAACCAATTACAAGTGCACTATAGCTTACATTAATATTACATTACTTTCAAATGAACCGTCATTTTTGCTAGCTAGCTTAAATTTGCAAATCACCAGTGCTATGAATGAGGCTAGATTTAAGAAAATATAGCCAAATAGCAGGTTTTTTAAAAAGTGTTTCAAACATACAGTGATTTTGAGTATTTCAAAGAAATGTGGAAAGATCACTGAAGCTATTGTCAGCATGCGCCTGCATGTGCGCTGAGCTGCACATAGGAGAAATTGAATGGGGAAAGACCAGACGGCTCTCACTCAATCCTGTTCTCTTATGATGAGCCCTGTGTAACCTTATATGTCCACATGAGTGATAAATATAAAGGTAAATAATAAACATATTCAGAACAATAATATATATGATCCTGAAAGTTAAAGTGTTAATGATGATGGGAGTATAGCCTAATACGGTGTCCTGACACAAGTAAGCTGTATCATAAGCAAGAATTTACAGTAATTTAGGGGTGCTGTGAATGTAAAAAATGTTGATGGGGTGCCTTGAGCTCAAAAAGTTTGTAACAGCAGGCCAGATAACCATTTCTTTTTGACATGATGCCAGGGCGCATGAAAGACAGCAAATGGCTGCAATTGGCCCCCTGGCCTTAGTCTGGCCATCCCTGCTCAAGACTAATTTATCAAACTCATGTGACTCGACTCGTCGTGTGAACTGGTCGTCTCGTCTCACACAGGCTGCTATTGACTGTGTACAGTTGAAGTTGCTTTTTCAAGGCCCAGCCAATGCCAGCCAAATCACCAGTGGCCAAGTGATAAGATCTCATGAATGAATGTCATCATCACCCTTTTGTTCCTTCTCTCCCTCCCCCACACTGTCCAAAGTCCACCAGGAGACAGCGATAAATAATCAAACGTCTTGGCATTTAATGATTGAGCTGCTATACCAGCTAGGGCTGGCAGGCCTAAGCAGCAGTCCATTATATTTGGCCTACTAGTTTCCTGTTAACCTGAGACAGCTGTCTTTATCTGTATTTGTCTCCGACAGTGACCTCCATCTAAGGCTTTGTTTATCCAACAGCAGTAATTCCAGTGCTTCCACCTCAGACTGTATGAGTGTATGTATGGCTCTGGTACATGGACATGATTTTTTTTAGCCGAATCTTCCATGTCAGTTGGAGTTTATGAATGCATCTCCTTGGATACTGTTCTATAGAATGCACTGTGGAATCTCTCTAATGAGATTATTCATTGTGCCGCTAACTAGCTAGCACATTCTCCTGTGACCTTAACACCCACCTCCCTGTGTTGTTGCAGCTCTTCACCGACGGCACGACCAACAAGCTCGTGGGCTGTTACCTCGAGGCGGATCCAGAGGACGTGGTGCTGGTGCGTGTTTACGGCAACCGCACAGAGCTGATTGTGGACCGGGACAACGAGCTGCGGAGCTTCCAGGTCCTCCACGCCAATGGATGCGCGCCTCGCCTCTACTGCTCTTTCCAGAACGGCATCTGCTACGAGTTCATGCCAGGCGACGCACTCGGGACACAAGATGTCCGAGACCCCGTATTGCGGAGGTGAGGCTTAGGGCCGTGTCAAGGTACTTAGGGGACCCCAAGCAAACACGAAAAGTAAAAAGAATAAGTACATTGTTATAATCTTCAAGCATCTCTCATTTATATTTTATCATTATTTGTGTTGAACTTACAGTTTTCTAACTCTAGCCTAAAGTCATATTTCATTGAAAAACACCACAGATGTAATTATAAACAGTCAATCTTGGGGGCACCTTTCAGTCTGGGGCCCCAGGCAATTTCCTGGTTTGCCTGTCCTGTTGCGGCGGCCCTGGTAAGGCTGGTACAGTACTTGACCAAGAGAAGTTTCCACTTTCCCTTTCATGTTTGCACTTGAGGTGCCCTCAGCCAGCTTAAGCACATACAGTACAGTACAGTAGAGTAGAGGAGGTTCAGTAATGAGCCTGCAGGCCTCACCTGCTCACTCGCAGACAGGTGCATCCTGCACACAACTACAAGCACTCAAATGCTGCAGGTGATAGCCATATAAGGTCTTGGAAAAAACCTTATAGAAAAACAAAAACGCACACATCGCTCGAGTGCAGGTGCGTTTTTTCTTTTTATTGACATAAATTTTTTTATGGCAATAAAAAGACACTTGGGAGCATTTAAACCAGTGTGTGGGTCTTTATCTTTTATTCTATCTTGGAGAAACCTCAACCACAGCCCTTATTGTAAGAGAGACTAGGGGACTTAGAAGGAGAAATCTGGTGTGATAAGGACCGAAAATATATTGCCATGTTGTACCATGAAAAATTTGAACATTTGCCAGGAGGAATAATTTTGATATTTCCGTGCAGTCCGGAGAAGACTATTTGCTAGTTGTAGCTTCTGGGGGCACCCATCTAGGTGTTAGTGGCCAAATTGCTGTTTTAAACCATAGAAAGGCTCAAAGTAGCCCCAAACTTCATTGATAGTATAATGACAGTTCCAACATTTGAAACCAGGCATTAAAAACTTAGTAACTGTACAGATAGCTACTCACCACCTACTGTAAGCTCAGTGCCCCCACAAGCTACAACTACAAGTGGTCTTCTAACGGCCTGCATGAACGCTTCAAAATTCTGCTCCCCGGCAAATGTTGCAACTTTTCATGATGTTGCAATATACTTTCGGTCTTTATCACACCGGATTTCTCCTTTCAGACTCACCAACAGTACAACAGTAAATACTGTACATACTGTAGTGCTTTACAATAAAACGCTGTTCATATATATTATAACATTTGAATAATATTTTTCAGTGTCCAACATGTATCATTGTCTGTTGCAGGTACAGTACGTTGCAAGAAAAGAACGAGGGTTGCGTGTTTGTGTCATAATGCAGTAGCCGTATTTTGAGACTGTACAGCTTTTTGTTTGTCATTGGGTGTTAATAATTATGTGATTGTTTTCTTTGTGTTAACCAGACTCATAGCCAGAGAGATGGCACGAATCCACGCTATCCACGCCCACAATGGCTGTATCCCTAAGCCCAACCTTTGGATCAAGATGCGCAAGTACTTCTCCCTTGTGGCCACAGAATTCACAGCAGAGGCCTCCAACAGCAGGTAAATCCTGGGAATTCGCTCCTTGCACTTTCTCTAATGCTCTGAGATTTCCGGTTTATATTGACTGCAACCACTGAAATAGAACACTGGCAGCTAACGTAATTTTAGCGGTTTTGTTTGACTATGGCCAAAGAGGACTTTGCAATGACAGGGTCCAAAGGTCCAAATACAAGTTTGTGTGAGTTTTCTTTTATCGTGATTGTTATGAAGTTATGAATAAGTGAACATTATTAAGAATGTGAATGTGCAAGAGCCCATTCCTTCTGTAAGAGCAAAGCAATCTCTGTTAAAGATTCACCACATCGACTCCCCAGGAGTACCTGCTATAGTATTAGTCAGTAAATGTTATCCAACTTGACTGTAGTTCAGATCCTCATCAGCAATTTCAAATAGCCAAAATAGTCTAGAACTAATCTTCAACGCTTTGGTAAAATATCCCCAAAATAAAAACAAAGGTCAAACAAAAACAAATGCAATACCAGATGTTTCTAAAGCTAATTAAGGTGTTATTGTCGATGGACTAATGACAAATAGTATTTGGTGGTCCTTAATGTGTATCTTGCTGTCCTGCTGTGGTCATGAATGGAAAAAGTGAAGGTAAAAAAAAAGAAAAACCCAACTGTGGGGGAGATTTAGCTCAGTCATATCTTTCTCTTTTTTTCAAGCCCAATATCCTGGATTATTTATGCTCGGCTGAGTGGAAATAATCATGCCGGCAGTCGGCACTGGGTTAAGCGCTTGTAATAAGTCTTTTACATAAGCACGGCCATAACGACAGCGTCGCGTCGCAGGCAGGAAGTGCCGGAGGCTTCCGAAGGACAGCAGTGGCAGATGTTTGCATTCTGCCACTCCGTCTACAAGGCTACATTTGCCACCCATACGGCCCATTATCGCATCAGCTCATGGACACTTAGTATCGACTATGATTTTTTTCAGTGCTAGGCCTTCACTGGAAAGCCATAAATGACGTCTGTAAATTTTTGTTTCATCAAGGCATGCATGTCTACCTGCTTACTCGTGAAGAATCAGTCATGTGGAGAGAGAGAGACTCCCTGAGTTTCCTCAGAATTATACTGATAAACACCACCTGCTTAAGCAATACTGAACCCTCCCCACACAAAACTCCTTTCTTTTGCACTGCTGAAAGACCTTTTAAGAAAGCTGTGCTGAAACTTGGCCCAGAGGCCTTGTTTTTCCCCCGACCAGAGAATGTTGTTCTTCATGTGGAGAATGTTGACAGAGCAGTTGTCATGGCGAGTCTGGTGTTCTGTCTCTCTCCCTCTCCCTGCTGGTGGCCTCCCAGCAGGTCTGTGGGCCAGCAGGTGAGCGAGCGAGGGAGCGGAGAGGGCTCTCCAGTTGCTGAGATTACCCGCTAAGCCACCCGTATCCAGAGAGAGTGGTCACCAGCGTGGAGCCTTGATTGGCTGAGCTGGGTCATGGGAATAAACCTCTTTGCTCCCTGTCGGGCTAATTGGAACCCTCCCTCCTTCCCTCCCTCCCTCCTTCCCATATGTCTTGTCTCATGGTTAGACTCAGAGAGCTTCCCACCACTGCCCATATTTCATTGGCTGAGACACAGGGGCCTCCCCCAGACGAGGCTTATTTATTTATTTATTTATTTATTTTCGTAAACAGAAATACGAGACACTGCCCTCTTTGCATGACGGAAGTCTGAGCCTTGCCTATCTTAATAACTGGTTGTAAAAGCAGAAGAGGGCAGATAAGATAAGAGCATAGACGGTAGAACATGTCCAAGAGAGGTTGCACAGGCCTCACGTGAAGGAACTACAGTTGCAGTTCGGAGGACTGGGGCAAACGCTAGTAGACAGACCCATAAAACGTCACTTTCGCTCACTTGACACTGATTCATGAACTGATTTCGGCGTTCTACAATGAGTGACGCACAACTTGCCCCTATAATCAACAGGTTTCTGCTCTAGCAACGTATTTGCTATATTAAGTCTATTAAAAATGGTAATTATTACCATGTGATCTATGGACAAGTGGTGTGAAATTGAGTCTTTTGTACAAAAACAGCTGATTTAGGTACTAGACTTATGGACAAGTGGTGTGAAAATGAGTCTTTTGTACAAAAACACACAACTGCAGATTCAGGCGCATTTAGGTCCTTTTGGGTGTACACATGAGATGGCAGACTGGTGCAAGTGTGCATGATGTCTTATTAGATGTTAACGAAGGAGACGTTTATGTGGTTTTATGTTTCCCAGAATTCAACAGGAAGTTCCCAGCCAGGAAGTGCTTGAACAGGAAATGAGCTGGATGAAGGAGCACCTCTCTCAGCTGGGCTCTCCTGTCGTACTGTGCCATAACGACCTCCTCTGCAAAAACATCATCCACAACGCCAAAGAAGGTACAGAAGGAATCCTCACAGCATGGCAGCCATGATTTTTGTTTGTATTATGTCGTCCAGTAACGATTGATCGTTTTCACTGTTGAATAATCTAGCAGTTATTGTTGAATAATAATCTATCATTTATCGTCTTTAAGTGATTAAGTGATTAGTTTGAACTGTAAAAGGTCAGAAAATATTGACACGTATCAGTCAGTTTCCCAAAGCACAAGATTATATCCTCAAATACCTTGCTTTGTCCACCTGCCAAACAAATAATTTGCTTTGCCCTCATAGATTTGGAATTCTTGGCAGTTAGAACAGTTTACAAGCTTAAGATGCAATCAAGAAATCCA
Organism: Sardinella longiceps; assembly: GCA_027497455.2. Lineage (NCBI taxonomy): Eukaryota > Metazoa > Chordata > Actinopteri > Clupeiformes > Clupeidae > Sardinella > Sardinella longiceps. Next base: position 4,472,446 of record JAODXP020000013.1, on the reverse strand, counting down.
CTTCTTACTTACACTTGAGTTGTTGTTGCCATGCTAGCGTGTGAAATTTCTGACTTGTGAGCCCATTTGAATAAGGAAATTGTGTTTTCTCCTTTCTCGTCTCCTAGGCCATGTCCGGTTCATAGATTATGAATATTCTAGTTATAATTACCAGGCCTTTGACATCGGGAACCACTTCAATGAATTTGCTGGTAAGAAATCAAGAAATCAAAACATGTCTGCCCTTGGTTGCTTTTCTGTTTTGAAGATGTCAAAGTTTGATGGAAAAAAAAGGATGTTTTTAGTAACTTTTTTTTGTGTGTGTGTGCGTCTGTGCGCGCGTGCGGGTATTTGTGTGTGTGTGTGTGTGTGTGTGTGTGTGTGTGTGTGTGCGTCTGTGTGTGTGTTTGTGTGTGTGTGTGTGTGTGTGTGTGTGTGTGTGTGTAGGCATGACAGAGCCAGACTACGGGCTGTACCCCAGTCGGGAGATGCAGCTGGAATGGCTCCACACGTACTTGCAGAACTACAAGCTGTACACCAAGAAAGGAGAGGAAGTTAGCCAGCGGGAGCTGGAGACGCTCTACGTGCAAGTCAACAAGTTTGCCCTGGTCAGTGCCTCAGTGGCCGTCAGGGAAACACACACACACACACACACACACACACACACACACTTACACACACAAGCACCAACACATACAGTACACCTACACGCAAGCACACACTTACCCACACAAGCACCAACACATGTTGTACACCTACACACAACACACACAAAGGACATGGGAATTAAAGAGGTGTTAAATATTACATATACATAAGTGGAGTGATCATTGATGAGAACGAGCTAATTGGTGTCATTCATGTTCCAAATCAACACTTGTGTTCCTAATCAACATATTGGTGTATCTGTATTAGGAATAATGTAGTTACGTTCGTAGTTGGATGTATGCGTGTGTGCAATTCAATGTAACTTAATGCTCTCTCTCTCTCTCTCTCTCTCTCTCTCTCTCTCTCTCTCTCTCTCTCTCTCTCTCTCTCTCTCGTTTCTAGGCCTCTCATTTCTTCTGGGGATTCTGGGCGCTCATCCAGGCCAAATACTCCTCCATCGACTTCGACTTCCTGGGGTGAGTCTGTCAATAAGAGCCTCAGCCCCCTACTGCCATCCCTCCCCGTGGGCCACATCTGTGCTCACGTATGGTGCATTTCCATCACGGACCGGGGCCGGTATCAGGCTTCACCCCAGTCTTAAAGGATAGCTCCGGAGTGATCTCAAGCATAGCCCTGATGAACGAGCCTGCTAAATGCACTAGTTAGCGGTTGGAACAAAATAATTTGGAACAGCATAGACCGAATGTGAACACGAAGCACTTTACCTTGAGTCAAAGATCTCAGATCTTACTTTTGGTTTCGGATAATGAGGTTCTACTGTTTTAGTGAAGTGCTTGTTCGTTTCTGAGTTTGCATTCGGTCTATACTGTTCCAAATGATTTTGTTCCACTCGCTAACTAGTTCATTTAGCAGGCTAGTTCACTCCGGAGTTATCCTTTAAGTGGTCCACACGCCGGATCCAACACAGTGCTGAGCACTCCTCTACCAACATTCTATTCCATTGTTTTCAATGCAACCCCGTACACCATCGCCCAACTCTAGACTTCTGATTAAAGTCTATTTTGTTGGAACCATCCATTGATATCCATTGTTGATTTCACAGCCTACTGTACTAGGTTTGTTACGAATTAGTCGAATTCGAAAGTGCTTGATCCGTCTTGGACATGTTTTTTTTTAAAAAGTACCGGTAGTTAAGAGTTAAAGGTTGAGTGTGTGTTTACTTTCTCAACATTCAGTATTCCTTTTGTTTTACGCACCCAAACCCTCTTTTTACGCGAATTGAGTTGAGCGCACCTTTCTTCCTCACCAACCCCGACAATGGAAAGAGGACAAGTCTGAGGCTATTGCCCCAGACACCGGGGTTTTACCCCCATAGAGGAAATGCGCCATTAAAACCCCTCCTATCCTGCGCCTCGGCTTTCACTCCTGCCTCGGTCGCTTCCACTGCAACAATAACAAATTGCCCATCACTCTCAGGCACTCTCATGTTGCTACGCTACACCTCCAGCTAATTGGCCTGAGCCTCCATACGAGTTGAATGGAGACGCTCTTCAGTCGCTCCTATCCTATGAGAGCAACAGGAAGCTGAGGACCCCTCTGTTTTGTCTCTGTGACGTTGTCAACCAAAGATTCTAGAGTGCTCCGCTATAGAATCTGTGACGCTGTCAACAGAGTGTTTTTAAGGAGGCTAATGATAGCAACACGATCTGTGCTAAATGTGTTTGGGAATAACTCCACTGCAACAGAACCGCCTGTGTTAGCTTGAGCGTTAGCTGCTGTCAGTGTTTTTCAGCAAGAGCCTGGACAACAAGGCCAAGGACTCAGACAAGCCTTTTGTGTGGCTGCAACTGAATAGCGCTGTGGCGGTGACATCAGTCTGATGGTTGTGGCAATGGTGGTGCTTTCCTCATAGGCTTTGAACCAGATGGAACTCTTCAGGGGAGCTCAGGTTTCCCCCTAGATTTGTTTAGAAGGGGCCTTCTGTCACCCAAAAGTGTTTTGTCCCGCTTGGGCTTCCATACAATTTGATGCCTCACTAAATTTAGTCGCTCAATGGTATTTTTTGCCCTCAACAGCACTTTGCAGGCAGGCAGTACTGCCCAAATCCTAACCCTTGACCCTCACGCTAACCCTAGGTATTACATTGAAGGAAACGCTGCCTGAAAAGTAGACCCAAGTAGACCAAAGACCATCTTTGTCAGACACATGTGGCAAATGCCATAGATTTACTGTATGTGATATACATTAGTCTCCACATAGATATACATTCATATCTATGGGCAAATGCAAGGGAGTCAGTAGAACTCTGCATTGATTTGAACTGTGATGTTGAATAGATTTGAAAATAAATGTTAAGTAGAACAGTGACTGTTGGGATTTGACCAAATCAGCAAAAGAGTAGAAAGAGATGAGAACTAGATCTAACTGTGCGTTCAGACCGAAAGCAATTTAGGCGACAAGGGCGACGGAAGTAATTGACTTTGTATGGAGACGGGCGATTTCGGCGACAAAAGTGGGCGACTTGGGCGATAAAATCAAGTTAAATTTCGGTCAACTTCATGTAATGAGCTATGATGTGGTTGGGCGATTACCAATCAGAATGTCTATTTACTGGTGAGATGCCTGTAGAGAAGCAGGATCGAACGTTTGAATGCTAACGTCATGGGCAAATTTTCCGTTTTGGTTGCTTTGCCCAAGCGATGTTTCTTGGGAGTCTTCGGCGACTCTTGGCAATTTATCGCTTGCGGTCTGAACGTACAGTAAAAGAGAGTCCAACCAGTTAATGACCTCTCCCCCTTGTTCTTCTCCTCTCTCTCCAACTCCTGTGTGTCTGTGAACAGGTACGCTGTGCTCCGCTTCGACCAGTACTTTAAGACCAAGCCAGCAGTCATGGCCCTGTCCATCCCTGAGTGAGAAGCCGGAGTGGAGTGGACAGCCAGCGGGGGCCAGACCTCTGGATGCCCCTGGGGTGGAGTGGAGTGGAGTAGGGTGGTGTGGGGGTTAACGTGTCTGATTGATGGTGCGTCTCTTTGCTCCATCCTCTTGCCTTGCATCGCATCCGTCACAATGTCAAATGCAAACTCCTCTCCTCTTCTCTCCTGTGCTTTTAGTTTTGTCCTATTTTGCTTTTTTTGTCGCTTCCCTCAGAGAACCTTTTTCTTATCTTTCCAAGTGTCTCTGTTCTACCCTGTTCTGATGGATCCAGAAGCGGACAGAGTTGGACCTGAGTGTGTATGTGTGTGTGTGTGTGTGTGTGTGTGTGTGTGTGTGTGTGTGTGGACTTGTGCAAGAATGTAATGTGTATGTGTATGTGTATGTGTGGGTAATGCATGTATGTTGTAATAAGTGGACCATTTCTAATATATTATTTATATTATAACAAGTGATTGAATTCAGTCACACTTGCACACTAGATATACTGCATACACACCGTTGAGACAGTCAGTCCTATCAGGGTGTGTGTGTGTGTGTGAGCCTTCAGGTTCCCCAGCAGCTGTGTGTTTGTGTCCGCAGCTGTTGGGATGGGCTTGCTGTGGCTCTTTTGCGGTGGTGAGATGAGTTGGCCGGCGTGGTTTCGCTCTCGGCGTGTAGAGGCGCTTGAGTCCTCGAGAGAACAGAGTCCTCCAACACCTCCAGACTCTCTGGTGGAGTTAGAAGGAATTTGAAATGAAAAGAAAAGAAAAGAAAAAAAAAAGTAGAGCTTGCTTGCTCTTTTCCAATATATTTTTTGTTGTTATTTTTTAATTAATTTATAGACAGTTTACTGTCTTATTGCATACTAGAGAATCCCAAGGATGGTGCTCTTGAAAGTGAAATATAAGGGGTGCATTCTCAGTACTTAGGCTTAGGCTTGGCTGACACTGCGACCAAGTCAGCCGTCGTCAGTTGCTAACGCTACGTCCTAGCCCGTCTCGCTACTCTTCTAGTACATTCCCTGCCCAGTGGACAGTGTGGACACTCTCTCTCTCTCTCTCTCTCTCTCTCTCTCTCTCTCTCTCTCTCTCTCTCTCTCTCTCTCTCTCTCTCTCTCTCTCTCTCTCTCTCTCTCTCTCTATCTCTCTCTCTCTCTCTATCTCTCTCTCTCTTTCTGTCTCTCTTTCTCTCTCTCCTTCCCAGAGACACTGCTTCCACATCTTTGGCTTTTATGGTTATCACCCAGCAAGGCTGTGTTTAAGTTTCCACTCATCACGCGGAGGCTATAGAGCATAGCCTTCCTTCCTCCTCCTCCTCCTCCTCCTTCTCCACCACCTCCTCCTTCTCTTCCTCCACTCCTCCTCCTCCTCCACCACCTCCGAAAGACCTTCACCTCTCTCTTCTCCTCTTTGCCATTCTCTCTCTCTCTCTCTCTCTCTCTCTCTCTCTCTCTCTCTCTCTCTCTCCTCTGTTCCCTCGGTTCCCACGGTTTGGATCGGTGCCGGTCAGAACCTGTTGCCCACTGAGAACCCTCTCCAGCGATCTTATTACAAAAAACAAAAGACAAAAAAAAAAAAAAAAAAAAGCAAATGTCCGAGCCAAACGGTTATGCAAGCATCCTTGTGTAATAGACACCTGAATGAGTTTATGAGGGTCAGGCAGGCTTGCCACTAAACACTGAGGCAGATGCCTCAGCTGGAGATTGTAGATTGGCTACTCTACTGTGGAGACCAGACATGAGAAGTGTTTTCTATGAGAACCAGCAACGCTCGGCTATCGGCTACACGCTAATCCAGTCTAATGGAACTGGATTTAGAATGAAAACATCACAACTTTCAAGCCTTTAAAGTTAAATAGTCACTAATTATGAATTTGTCACTACTTCTGACTGAAAAGCATATCAAAACTGTCCCTTAAGCTTGTGAACTGTGTGAAGACTGCTGACTGTGTGTGAATGTACCTTAAGATAAATGCATACCATAGTGCACACAGTAACAGTTAGCGCTAGCAGCTGGATACCAGTAAAGGTTAGCCTTAGCGACTGGCTGGTTTGATTTTATGGTGTATAGCTATAGAATCAAAATGGAACCTACAGTAGGTTCAAGTGTCATTTTAAGATGACATGTACCTCAGCTGCCCTTTCCGACGGCCAGTTTCAACATATAGTACAATAGTCTCACGGTTCTCTGGTATCTGTTTATCTGAACACTGAATACAGCTTTTGCGTTTGCAGTTGTAATCTACTGTACCTCACTGATGAACCAACTTTCTCCACTTTCCCCTCTGCCATGGCCTTACGCCCTTCAGCCTCTCTGCCAGTCATACGGATGTATGATGTACTGGAGCTGTGTAGAATTCTGTTTGATTGTGTCCGTCACTTCACTCTCAATCTGACACATTCCTGTTGGAGATTATTTAAAAAAAAAAAAAAAAAAAGTGTAAAAAAAAAAAAGACTGTAAAAGTGGCGCAAAATTGCTTTAATAATATTGTTAGTAAATATAAATACCAGTTCTTTATGATGGACATATTAGTGATCTGCATAAGCTCTGGTTCCGTGGCCTCACCACACACACATAGAGCTGCTATGTCTGAGTGTATCCAGAATTGTAGAGCCACCTAATGGTCCTAATGGCCAACTTTAAGAATACCTGTAGGTCCAAAGCTAAATGCTTGCTGTTCCTGGCCTGCTAAATGCTTGCTGTTCCTGGCCTGCCTGACTGAGCTAGCCTGGTTGGCTGCATGTAAAACCTTCATGACACGAAGGTGAATAATTTAGCAGGTGAGGCTGCAGGTGTTTGTAGCAGAGGAGAGGCTCCCTGTGTGTGTGTGTGTGTGTGTGTGTGTGTGTGTGTGTGTGTGTGTGTGTTTGTGTGTTTGTGTGTGTGAGATAGATATGCCACCCTGACGGCCCGGTAAATAATTTAGGGATCTCCCAGGCTGAGTTTCCATGAGTCACTTTCGGGGCACGGAACAGTAAACCCTCATAACGTCCGTTCACCTGTCCCCTCCTCGTGTGTGTGCGTGTGTGTGTGATATATGCCACCAGGATACAGCTATGCTTTTAGCTCTCCAAGGCCCCACCCCCTCAAGCTTCTTAAAGATGATTGACAGGATGAAGGACTGTAATGGCCAATGTATGGCTAATGGCTTTAGTCTGACGGTGATGATTATAACAGGAGATGAGAAGGACTCCTGAAGGCTGTTGTGGTGGTTTGTGTGCTCCTCTGTAACAGTTACTGTATTTAGCCCCAAAGCAGAGCAGCTCGTTGCTAACTGTCCCATGCTAGTCAATGGGCTCTTGCTCAGTAACCTACTTCTAAAGCTATGCTCACGCTACACTCACAGACGTGTGCCGGCGAGGTGACTAACAGCAAACACTAACACTAAACGACTGCTTTATGTCTGGTTCTGATTATTGTGTGTGTTGTACTTCTCATCTCAGTCCTGAATGTCCCTTAAAAGGCCAGTTGATGCAAACTTCCACGGAGCGCTCAATGAATCTTGTTGTTGCTTAGTAAAACAAACAAACAAACACACACATCAGATATGCCTTATACATGTGCGTTAGGTTTCCTTACAGTAGGCTACCTTTTAAATGAAAACGCTCAGGAGTCTCCTCAAGGAGTACTCCGCCCTTTTATAAAATTGGGCTGTTCACCCCTTTACCTGATGTTACATATGTGGGTAAAAGCATTTTGGTCTCAGTACTGTACATGCATTCTCGTAGTTTAGCAACCTCTATTTCAGCTTTTAAACTTTAGCTCACCATAAGTGCTGGAATCTAAAGTAGCCAGATAGTAACTCTTTGGCAACATTAGATTCCAGTGTCGATGCTAAGCTAAAGCTAAAATTGGAGATGCCGGACTAGGAAAACGCAAACACTGAGACCTAAATATTTACCCAAATACGAAACTCCAGGTTAGACGGTGTATAACCCAATTTCATTAAAAGGTGAAGTATTCCTTTAAGGACGTGTGTACTGGGAGCAGGGCCTAGAGTGTGAATCTATAGTACACCGGCATTTAACACACGGCTCCCTCGAGGTGGCACTCCTGCTCGTGAGTGATTTAGTAGAACATAGAAATCATTCTATTAAACAGATGCTTTGATATGTACCTATTTTGATATTTAATATTTATCTGAAGGCACTTGAAATATGGGGATATTTATTATTGCTGTTTAATCCATGACATTTCAGTCTTGTTACTTGAGAACTAGATTAACAATGACATGTTTGCTGTGCTCATCAGTGAAGACTAATTTTGTTTTTGAGAAGTGATGCCTATCGATAATGGCTTTCATCCATAACCTGACTAGACGGTGCATTTTGATTTGGAACTCTGTCGTGAATGTACTGTTTCAACCTTGAGGGGGAAAAAATCTTTTTCTTTTTTCTTTTTTTTTGTAAGCATGTGTGTTTGTCATGATTTTTTTTTCTTCTTTTCTGAAATAGAATAAAAACACTTTCTGAATCCGTCATAAGCCCACTTGTGTGTCAGAGTAGGATGCAGCCGTGTGTACGGTGTAATGGCAGTGTGTTACCATTAGAGGGTGCTGTTTAACTCCTCATTTACTGATAAGGATTCAGCAGAGTGAATGCTCTCCCACGTCAGTCAGTTCTTTGGTTCAAACAGGCCTTCAGTTCACAGGGCCTGTAGAGAGGGGTTGGTGGAGGAGCCCAGGAGAGGAGGGGAGGGGAAGGGTGGAGGGAGAAAGATGTGTATATACTGTAATAAATACTGTGAAAAATGATGTGACTCTACTATGATCCTTCTCACTTCAAGTGCTTGGGTGAGTAACTTAACATGTGTCAATAAATATTTACATTGAAATCTTCTAAACCAATCCAGTGGTTTGTCATTTTCATCTTGTTTGAATTGCTTACTGTAATTGATGTCCTGATGTATTCTGATGCTATTGTAGCCTAGAGCAATTGAAACATACAGTAGTTGTAACAGGCCTACTAGTACTAGACGTCTCACTGTTATCCAAAGTCTCTGAGCATAACGTCCGCAGAAACACTCTGACTTCCCCCGGAGTTTCCTCCTGTCGCCTTCTCTACCGAGCCCGGAAACCCCAGCTGGGGGAAGACAGCTATTGAGGATATCCTGGCGTGCACACACACACTCACACTTACACACACTCACACACACATCCTATGTCCACCAACACTGGGATGATGCTCTAGAGGTTCTGAATGAATAGAGAGGCCACATATTGAATGTTTAAAGTTCCTCTCTAAATATAAAATTGTTTTATATATATATATATATAAAAAAAAATGGCATGAGTGTGCCTGTCATTAGCATGACATGGTGTGTCGTTGACAAATTGCACCTCTTTCAATGTTTTGACTGTCATTAGGAGTCAATAATGTAAACTTGATGTGTTATGACCATGATGCATGTCCTATCATGTTTATGACAAGTTCATGTAACGCTTGCCAAAAGAAAAGTCTCACTTCAATGGTCAATGAGCAAGGCACTTAACACTAAATTGCTGTAGGAGACTTCTTTAACATTGTGTACAGCATGGCTGGATTGGGACGAAAAAACGGCCAGGGCATTGTTGGCCATACCAGCCCACCATGATTTTATTCAATAATAAATACGTGTTTAAAACATAAAAGAAACGTGGCTCTGTTTTGAAATAAGTTAAACTGTTTGGTTGGGGTACTATTTTCATATGAAAGAAGATCCACAAGGCTGCATTGATATAGAACGCTGGTGAAATGTCACAGGTGTCCTGGCCTCCCGAAAAAATACAGGAGAGATGCAGGGGATTATGAAGCTTTTTAGGTGGTCAAACTCTGCAACTTGTTGCCTGTGCCATAATTGGCACTGAGGACACTAAAATGACTTGGTTTTACACTGGACTCTTTTTACCTAAACCCAACACCCAGTTTGCACAGTTCTTCTCTTTCACCCATCACCTAATCAATCCCTTTCACACACACACTTTGTCCTTCTCAGGCTTTGAACCCTTATCTTCCAAGGAAGCACACATACTCACACTGCAGACCAGCACTCTTCCACTGAGCAACCTGGTTGTTTGGGGAAAAACTTACATCAAGTCTAGTTGAGGAGGCTGGCTGTATCAAGTGTAGTTGGGGAGGATATCAATATCAAGTCTACTTGAGGACGCTGGCTATAGCAGGTCTGGTTGAGGAGACTGGCTGTATCAAGTGTAGTTGGGGAGGCTACAACACTGGTCAACCCTGTTCTAGGAGAAGTGTTTCCAGATCTCTGAGGTTAGGGCCTTTTCTGTTCTAGTTTGGGACACATCATTAAGGTATCATTAGTGATACAACTTACAGGTTAGGGCTTAACTTGTTCAACCCTGTTCTATCATGTCATAGGATGATTAATAAGGAGTGTGTCAGGATGCAAATAGGAATTAGAGAATAGAATAGGAATGAACAGAAGTATTATGGGCGGGCCATGTCAGGCTAGGCCTATGTGGCCCATGAGTAAATTATTGTCAGTGGCCTATGTTCAATTCTTCATCACAGTGCATCACAGTTTCATGTTCGCCAATAGTATCATTAAAGAATGCAATATTATTAGATAGCCTGTGGATTATCAATCATTTATGATTAGTTAAAAACTGTATGTTTGACTTTACACTGTCTCTTAGCAGCTTAGATTTTTCAGTATGTGGTGGCCTGCAGTCTTTTTAAACCTGCCCCAGACACTGGGGAGGCAGTAGCATATCTGTTGAGTGTGTGGTCAAGATACACTGTAATCACAGAGCAGATTGTAGGCCTATTGGCCGTCTAGAAGGGCTACTAGAACAAGAGGTTTGCATTGCACATAAATGATCTCAAACCTTGGTATATCCGACAAGCATTTTGTGTAGGCTGCCATCTTGTGACGACGCCATTGTTGGACTGTCAACAACTTTTTTGACAATGTACAGCCAATGACAGCTAACAGCAAAGACCATGGAATACTCTGACATTATACAAGTAGTAGTGAATTTCGTTAATTAGGGTATTTTATGGTGTGCTATCACGTTATCTCTATGGACAGATTGGTGATCTAGGCAGCTCAATAATGGCGCCTGCTTACTTCCGGTAGTTTCGTCGGGTTTGTGTATTGTACAATGAAAGATTATGCTGAATGGTTGTGGACAGGGCCGTTGCAACAAGGCAGGCAAACCAGGCAATTGCCTGGGGCCCCAGGCTGAAAGGGCCCCCCAAGATTGACTGTTTAATCATTTTAGTAGTTGAGTTGGTGGTGTTTTTCAACAAAAAATGACTTTAAACTGGAGTTAGACAACTGTACAATACAAATAATTATATTGATGATGTTTGAAAATTATAACAATGTGGTTCATGTAGTATTTACGGGGAGTGAAGGGCCCCCATGTCCTGTTTGCTTGGGGCCCCCAAGTACCTTGAAACGGCCCTGGTTGTGGAGGTGAGGGGATGTGGCAGTGTAAAGGTGGAACGGCATGTTTTCAATTTGGGATTTGCTAGAGGAACTTGTGTGCAAAAATAACAGTGCCCCCTTGTGGATGAGAATTGACAGCAAATTTAAATGGAAGCACAGACTGGGTAAAAATGTAAGGATACAACTAGTTTGATATATCAGATATGA
>JAODXP020000013.1:4448843-4453843 GCA_027497455.2 Sardinella longiceps | reverse complement strand
TCTCATAGATATGGCGGCAAAAGATAAAAGTGTTTTTTAATCAGTAAATTACAGCTATTATTTGATTAAATCACACTTTTTAGCATTTGTTAAGGCAGCTAAGTTTTCTGATGAAGTTCACTGAATCAAATGTATAGTGTTTATTAATGTATTACGATTAATTTATTAAATAATATAAACAAACATAACAGTTCACTGAAGCCATATGAAACAATTGACAATCCCAACCTGCTGTCCTCACAGCTGTTGTTTATCAGGCACATAAACATCACATGTACACAACTCACCATCCTATAGGAACCCTCAGGAATGTGTGTGTGTGTGTGTGTGTGCGTGCGTGTGTGCGTGCGTGCGTGCGTGCGTGCGTGCGTGCGTGTATGTGTGCGCGCGTGCGTGCGTGTGTGTGTGTGTGTGTGTGTATGTGTGCGCGCGCACACATTTTCACCATCCTATAGGGAACCTCAGGTATGCACAGCCACAGATTCCAAGACGGGGGAGAGTAAAGGTGTGTGCGTGTGTGTGTGTGTGTGTGTGTGTGTGTGTGTGTGTGTGTGTGTGTGTGTGTGTGTAGGCCCATACCGTCAGGGTCAGCGCCGATGAGGTCGTCCCCGGGCCTCAGCACCTGTCTCTCGTCGGCTCGTTCTAAGGGGGTCAGACGCCCACCCCGTGACCCCTCCTTGTAATCGCCCTGGAAACAGGCACCCAGGGGGACTTTAGGCACGTGCTTTAAAACACGCTTTTTAACATGCATGCATCACAGGATGACCACACACACACACACACACACAAATGTACATCCACACACACAAACGTACACCCCCACACACACACACACTTCATGTAGCTTCCAATACATTCACATACACATTTATACACACACACATATGGATATATCAGGGCAATATCCATAATATAAACCTCATTACCATGACAAATAACAACCCATAGTTTGTAACCTATTATTACATTTCCATTACAGTGGGACAGTGGCACCATCATCACAATCGTTCATCAAATCAAGCCACAGACAGTGATACATGAATGATACAGTGATACAGTGATATATGAATCCTCTCAAACTCAACAGGGAAAATATTCCTCTTCACATTTTGAAGTGACTGGAGTGTGTGTGTGTGTGTGTGTGTGTGTGTGTGTGTGTGTGTGTGTGTGTGTGTGGACCCCTGAAGAAATGGGTGAGAGACAAAAGCTTAGCAATGCTATTTGTGCCAAAGGAGGGGAAATGACTGGCATAAGTGAGCCAATGTGGGCTGTGCTGATGAAGCAGTAGCCTAGCGCGGGGAGGGGAGCAGCTAACAGGTGTCTCAACTTCAAACAGGGGCCCAGCAGTCTGTGTGGGCTGTTAGCACTACATAAATGTGTGTGTGTGTGTGTGTGTGTGTGTGTGTGTGTGTGTGTGTGTGTGTGTGTGTGTGTGTGTGTGTGTGTGTGTGTGTGTGTGTGTTGCAGTGTTCCCATTTCTCTGTGTCCATCTACTGTATTTCATACGCTTTTGTCCAAATCAACATGAACTTGAAACATGGGGTTCAGAAATCAGTGCAAAAGCACACCACACTGGTTTGACTGCATCATGCCGAAACGATGAAGGGACTTGGTTTCACTGTGCGCATGTGTGTGTGAGTGTGTGTGTGTGTGTGTGTGTGTCAGTGTGTGTGAGAGGGGAGAATGGGGGCCTGAGCTTTCAAGTATGAACAGAGGCCTGGTGACAAACAGCCAACCCCAGGTGCCCTCAAGGAGCCTCAGCTTTGTCATGTGTGTGTGTGTGTGTGTGTGTGTGTGTGTGTGTGTGTGTGTGTGTGTGTGTGTGTGTGTGTGTGTGTGTGTGTGTGTGTGTGTGTGTGTGTGTGTGTGTGAGATAGAGACACAGAGGGTGTGAAGGCCACTGTGGGGCCTTTTTTAAGATGTTGACTCACCGGCCTGGTGGTGCCGTCTCTCTCCCTCTCCCTCTCTCGCTCCCTCTGACCCCTCAGCAGCTGCTGAGCCTCCTGGATCGCCTGTGTCACCACGTCTCCCTCACCCAGGAAGTCTGAAGAAGGGACACAGAGAGAGAGAGAGAGAGAGAGAGAGAGAGAGAGAGAGAGAGAGAGAGAGAGAGAGAGAGAAAAGAGAGAGAGAGAGTTTGATGTAAGGGCTCAAGTGTTCTTCTGAGAGGATGGCTTTGTTGCAAGCAAACAAAAGCTACAGGGAAAGAAAGAAAGATAAAAAGACAGAAAGAATGGAGGGAGAGAGAAAAGAAAGAGAAAAGAAAAGAAAAGAAAGAAAGAAAGGAAGGAGACAGAAATAGAAGGAAAATAAAGACATGTCTGGACTCTAAGTGCCAGGGGAATAATGAAAGAAAGGCAGCGAGAGAAAGGACTGCTGTGAGAAGGGGAAGAAAGAGCCCTTGGGGATGGACGTGCTTTTGCACAGAGAGAGCAGGGGAGAGAGGGAGAGGGAGAGAGATGGTCTTATACAGAGAGAGAGAGAGAGAGAGAGAGAGAGAGAGAGAGAGAGAGAGACGTTGTTATGCTCAGTCAAAGAAGGAGAGCGAGATGGAGAGAAAGACGTTCTTATGCACAGAGACAGAGAGAGAGAGGGAGAGAACAGGGCAGTGGAAGAGAGAGACACTGGGTGAATGGGGGGAAAAACCTAGGGAGAGAGAGAGAAACAAAACAAGAGAGACACTGAGGGAACGGGGGCTTAGGGGGAGAGAGAGAGAGAGAGAGAGAGGGAGGGAGAGAGAGAGAGAGAGAGAAGAAAGAAACAAACAAAAGAGGAGACACTGAGTGAAGGAGGGAGAGAGAGAGAGAGAGAGAGAGAGAGAGAGAGAGAGAGAGAGAGAGAGAGAGAGAGAGAGAGAGAGAGAGAGGGAGGAAAAGCAAGAGAAAGAAACAAAAAGGAGAGGGCGGTGGAGAGGGGGCATTATTGAAACAAAAAGTGAGAGAGAGAGAGAGAGATGGAGAAGGAGAATGAGAGAATGATTGAGACAAAAAGAGAGATAAAGGGGCCTGGAGGCTTGAAGGAGCTTAGCATGGAGTAGAGGAGGAGGAGGAGGAAGGGGGGGAGGAGGAGGAAGGGGGGGAGGAGGGGGAAGGGGGGGAAGGGGGGTGCATATAAGGAGGTGGTGACACATTCTCTGAGGGCTTCCCGAACCCTCCGGGCAGCGCTGGGAACAGGTTTGTCGTGCAGGCGGGCGGGCGAGCGGGCGGGCTGGCACCCAACGATCGGCGTGCCAAGGAAAGGGGTGAGGGGGTGAGGGGGTGAGGGTTGCTGGAAGCAGGGGTTGGTCAGGGGCCGACTCCAATTTCACAACCCAAGAGAGGACTGGAGGAGAATTGTATCGGATCATATCGTATCGTCCAGGCCTGCAGCTGCGGTCTGATGGCAAACTAAACAATGGCTACAACAGCACACCCAGGCTTCCACAAACTCATAGCTATATGGACTACAGCAGGGGTGCAGCATGTGTTTTTTGCTTGCGGGCCAGATGCTGAAAAATAGCTGATGAGCCTAAATTATGAAGTTTGTTCCGCCCACAATTGAGTTCGGTTTATCTATCGACGCCAGACTATACATTTTAATGATATACAGTAGGATGGCTTGCCATGCTAATATCATATTGTATTACGATCTTAAAGTTGAGTGTTGAGTGTAATTGTTCCATCCCTGATATGAACTCCTTAGCCATGGCTTCCCTACCACTGCAATCACCCTACTGATGACAGCCTGACGACAGAGAACATGGCCAAGTTGAACAATATTACTGTGCAAGCCTGACAAGAGTGAACGTGGCCAAGTTGAACAATATTACTGTGCATACCATCACAAATGCCATTCCAGTGCACATTACACACAACAAAGAGACTGTGGTTTAGAAGAACTATAGCAAGAATGACAAAGGAATTTGGTTTCACTTCTGTACAGATATGTGAGGTTGTGCAGTGCACACACACACACACACACACACACACACACACACACACACACACACACACACACACACACAGTCTCAAACATCTAAAGGGCAAATTCATGAGCCCTGCTGCGACTGTTACAGGGAAGTTTGCTTCCAATGGCATGTTCAGAGCAGACCTTTCATGAAAAGCAGTGGTGACCCTGAGGGACTATGACGTCTGTGAACCTGCACAACACTTTCATAATGACTATCTGTGCAGTTCCTACTTTAGTCTCGAAGACTTACAATACAGCTGAGAGTGTCACTGTGTCTGAATAAGACATCAAATCCATTAAATGTCATTCTAATGTTGCTCTTACCATAGCAGATTACCAAGGTTTGACATCTTAGTCCCTGTGTGTGTGAGTGTGTGAGTGTGTGTGTGTGTGTGTGTGTGTGTGTGTGTGTGTGTGTGTGTGTGTGTGTGTGTGTGTGTATGTATGTGTATCACAACATCAGCAATTAGTATTTGCGTTCACGTTTGGTACATGTTGCTCCAAATTCTTTCATTCCGCTGGCTATCTAGTGCAGTCGGCAGGCTTGTCCAACAGGGCTATGATGCAACAAATTCTACGATTCTACGATACAACAAATTCTAAATGAAATTCCCTGAATAACAGGTGTATGTAAAAAGTGGCTCATATATTAAGTAGGGATGTGACGTTCATGAAGCTGACTGAAAGAGGGAAGAATTTTAAATATGTCACAACCGTAACCTGCTGGGAGTGACACTGTGACAGATGAAGGCAATTTAAATACCAGTTCCCAGATGTAAGCCACAGAATGTTATTCCAGCAATCGAACTGGAAAGACTAGCTTCCTCAGACTTCTTATCTTCATATCCGTGCTGCCTCTTCAAAACATTCTTTAGGTTTACACTGTCCGAGGGTAATTCCCTAGAGCTGATATTAGAACATGAGACTTCCTTAAAGTACATAACCACAACATACCTGGAGGTGTACGTGTGTGTGTTTGTTTGTTTATGCAAAAACGTTCTTTGTCTGATCTTATCTGTCCAAACCTGGAACCTGCTTCCACTGTTTCCAGC
>JAODXP020000013.1:4353843-4443843 GCA_027497455.2 Sardinella longiceps | reverse complement strand
GAGAGAGAGAGAGAGAAGAGAGAGAGAAAGAGCAAGAGGGTGAGAAGAGAGAGAGAGAGAGAAAAAGAGAGAAGAGACAGAGCGAGAGAGAGACAGAGAGAGAGAGAGAGAGAGAGAGAGAGAGACAGACAGAGGGAGAGAGAGAGGAGAGAGTGTTATGTGGTGTCAAGGTAACTGTGAAGCCGTAGATGGTCCATGCACAAAGCTACTAATGACGCAAACAGCAGAGGCCAGAGAGTTAGAGAGGACATGCTGTTCTTGCCCCTCTTCAAATATGGTGTTTTGTCAGGGACAATCATTAGAAAAACGCCTTTTCTCTTTTCCGCCCCTCAGCACAACAGCAGAGATGAGCAGCCTGTTCAGCCACTGTGACATTCAAACGACCTCAACTAAAAATGTATGGAGTAGGCCATTTTAATCGATTGAATGTCATGTCACTATATGCTGTATAATGCTGATGAGTGGGATGAACACTGATCTTAACGCTTAATGCAGTGTCCAGTTTGACCTTCTTCAGGCAGGGAAAGTTCCAGAATCGCTCTCCCTCATTTGCTCTCTGAATATATATCAAGCAGTCGAACTTCCATCCAACATCTAACCCTTCTGATTTAGCAAGTTAATCCTACAGGGTTCCTCCTTTTCATTCAGTGCTTATAAAAAGTCTTTGCTATGCATTAATACAGCACATCTGGCAAACACAAGCAGGCAATGTGAAACCCATTTGTCAGCTTTCTGAGATTGATCGTATTAGCTCGATTTGAGAGTGAATCCTTTATATGTCTTTACGGCACAAGGACATGTTACAGAACCTTGCAACAGTCTTTATTGTCTAAAGCTGGCAACAGACCTACCGAATATTAACCCCGATATTGAAACGATGGATCATCAGAACCAGTCATGGGTAATCATGAGTAGTCACAAGTTTCAGTCGTGGCAAGAGTCGTTATGTGTGTTTGGGTAACAGATTTGTAAAGATGCAATTCATTCCATTGTTGACACAATTCCAACTAAGTCGGACGGAATCAAACATGTTTGATATGATCTTAATCGGTGCGTTCTGTGGTTGCTATGATACCAATTATGACATCGAAATGCCAACAACACAATCGTTAGGTTTGTGCTCATAAACGACTCTCAATCGTCCCAGATCGAGTCTATAGGTTTGGCTCATTCAATCGCGTTCTAATCATAAAAGACTGAGAAAGTCGGTAGGTCTGTTCCCAGCTTAATTCACCGCCTGGCTGATGACCCTTAGGACAGATTTATATTTATACCCACAAGGAGATCTCTACTTTAAGCACTCCGAGGCAGCACCTAATTACACTCAATTATGATCAAAGAAGTGGAACCACTGCATCATTGCTGAGGGCTTTGTCATCGGTCTAAATATGGACATAAAAGCCAAGACAGCTGAGAAAATAAAATCAGAATAAAATTCATATTTTTTAATTTGCTTATTATTTTTATTATTCAGGGCAATGCTTGCCAATAAACTATTTCTCATAGCTTTGACTGAAGTATAAATGTTGATAGTGAAACTGCTGATTGTGAAAAAATATGCGGTGTGCTACACGGAAGGAAATGAAAGTGCTCTTTAATAAAGCAGCGTGTGGTTAAATGTCCCACGTAATAAAAGTGTGGGCAGAAATGACTGAACACTGGATCACTCATGGTGGCCAGGAACAGGAGTGACATGGGGGGGGTTACAATGTCAAATGTCAAAAATATGCTATGGCAAATATGCAGTAGGCCTATACAAAAAAATCTGATTCATACTGTAGTTACAAACTTTCCTTTCAGTCTTTCCGTTGATGTGAACAATTAAATGTCTTTGACTTATTCACTCATTTCTGGTTATTTATATTATTAGTGGTCCAAAAAGTTAACACTGGTGAAGGTGACGACCTTTGCAAAGGGCACAGAAAGTACAGTTTGCTCCTTGCACATTCAATTCTATAAGGCTCTTAGATTTCCGGTTAAAATTGGCTGCAGTCGCTGAGATAGAACACTGGTAGTTACGTTGGAATTTTTAAGCAGCTAGCAGCTAACATAGTTTAAAAGTAGCCTAACAATTTCGTGTTTGTTCAGAATTCACTAAATTGACCTCACCAACTGCAATAAATGCACACATACTCTATGCAAAATATTTTAAATTCATAGATGTTGCCTCTTTTGTTCACAAAAATCTCATTACACATGGCTGAAGTCAAACCCATGTGTAAATTCTGAACTATAATGTTGATTCTTAATCTTTGTGTGATTTTTTTTAAGTTTCTGATAACTTGGGTTGAAACAGATACTGTTTTTGTTAGCATGGCTCTCAACCAAGTCTGATTGGAAGAGGCTCTATGCTAAATCTGCTTGTCTGTGTTTCAGTACTTTTTTTGACCTAAGCACCTGGGACAGGGTTCCTACTCCGGATCAGACTTAAAATTCCCTGATTTTTCCATGACTTTCCCTGACCAAAAAGGAGAATTTCCATGACCTCTCATAAAAGAAATGACTGGGTGCTGAGCAGAAAAGGCCATTTCAAATGGTCAAAAGGTCCTCCCTTGAGTCTACTTCCTAACAATTAAATAACATAAAATCAGCCAATCAGAGCGTAAACTCATTCCAGTCAAATTAAATAATGTTGGGAAATAGATTAAAAAAGATAAAAGGACATGTGGTGATGCAAATAATAACAAAATCCCTGATATTCCCTGAAAATGCAAGCAAAATGGTAAAATTCCCTGAATTTCCATGTCTGGAACACCCTTAATTGAAATTCCCTGATATTCCAGAAATTCCCGGACCCGTGGGAACCCTTCTGAGAGAATACCAGCCCAAGTGGACAACACACCCTCATGAAGACAGGTGAGCAGCGACGGTGAGACAGGTGCCTTTGTGTTCTCTGTAGTGCAGGAGTGACTCACCTTCACCACCATTGGACTGGGGCTCTGGGCGCTCAAAGCTGCGGGCCACCGCCTGCTCCTGCTCTCGCTCTCGGAGTGGAGAGCCCTCCTGGATGACACACACACACACACACACACACACACACACACACACACACACACAGAAAGAAAGAAAGAAAGGCAGGTCTAAGCAGGGCTCTCTTCTCACAGAAATCCAGGAGATTTCCATTGGCTTTGATCAGCCGGTATTAATGAATGCTTGAATGCTTCAGACGGGTCAACGACAGTATGCAGTTGGCTGACTGGATGACTTTAAAAAGTAAATGCATGTTGGAACTTGACTTCATGGAACTCTACGTTAGAACTCTGTTGTCTCAATGGAACTCTACGTTAGAATTCTATGTTGACTCAATGGAACTCTACGTTAGAATCCTATGTTGACTCAATGGAACTATATGTTAGGAAAAGGCCCATAATGCCCTTCAAGAAAGCTGTACTTTAAACCAACCGTAATCAAACACACCCCAGGAGTGTGTGTGCATGTGTGTGCGTGTGTGCGTGCGTGTGTGTGTGACATGAACATCAAATCATAAGCGAAGCAAGGCCATCGGTGGGGACTTTAAACACACACTGACTAGATCAGATCCCATTGGCCAGCACTGATGCTGGGGGGTGATGATTGGACTGACGGACATGCCAATCAAACAAGCCGACACCTACTGAGGTTGGAGGGCGACTGAGGGGTGTGGTTTTCCCCTCCGTCTGGCTGTCGGCGGGCGGCAGCGGCGAGGACCAATTCTCCACCGGAGACGAGCGCTGGGGTTCCCTCCCTTCTTCCGTGACTCCTCCTCCTCCACCAGACTCCTCCTCCTCCTGCTTGATGCTCACGCCCACCATTGTTACATCACTGGCGTAGGGACGCAATGCGGAAGAGCTGGGCTCGCACATCCTGCACAGAGAGAGACAGAGAGACAGACAGAGAGAGAGAGAGAGAGAGAGAGAGAGAGAGAGAGAGAGAGAGAGAGAGACAGAGAGAGAGAGAGAGAGAGAGAGAGAGAGAGAGAGAGAGAGAGAGAGAGAGAGAGAGACAGAGAGAGAGAGAGAGAGAGAGAGAGAGAGAGAGAGAGAGAGAGAGAGAGAGTGAGTTGGGGGGAGAGAGAGAAAGAAGATGGAGAAAGAAAGTAAGGCAACTGAACTGATTGCAAACATGATTGATCGCACAATGCAATTGCAGCTTATAATACCAAAACAATGTAAGCATCTCCGTCCATTGCAACCTTATGGCTGCAGAAGTGGAGTGCAGAACAACCAGGACATTCACGTAACCAGGTGTCAATTTCATGATCCCACTATATGACAAATGTGGTCTACCTGGCCTCTTATCTGGCCTAATAGAGAGAGAGAGAGAGGGCCTGTGCTTTAGGCAGTGTGAGCGCAGTGAGACCTCCTAAGGGCCAACAGGATTGAGATTCCCAGGCACTGCTTACTGCTTTGCATGGAGGACAAAAGGCCCCTGTCAATAGCAGACACTGGCAGTTCCTCGTCAGAACGCTTTCAAGTAATAGCAGACTGAGGACACTAGTTCACAGAGGAAGAGCAACAGAGGGAGAGAAAACAAAAGAGAGAGAGAGAGACAATAAATTCTAGTGAACTTTATCAGGCGTTAGTAACTACCCATCCCCCAATACATCATCACCACACACACGCATGCACACGCACACACACAAAAAAACAGTAAGAGGAAAGAAAACAAGTCTGAACAAGGTGGAAAAATCACACACACACACACACACACACGCACCCATATATACATCCACATATACATGTACAGTATATGCACAGGCACACACACACACAGACACACACAGACTCACTCACACACACACACACACACATATACAAACACATACATACACACACATATGTGTGTGTTAAGAACAAAAAAGAGAAATCCATTGTTGCAGAGAGGGGAACAAAGGAAGCGTTGAACAATGGGCATGAGGGGAGAGTGGTGGCCGGCCACAGGAAGCTGCATCGGCGGGTTAACAATGTGTGTGTGCGGAATGTACCGACAGAATGCTGCCTCATGGCTTACGCCAGCCAGCCAGCCAGCGGTGACCCAACAGACATTCTAGCTCCGCAGCGCGCTCACTATTTATTTATTTATTTTTATTTATTTAGATGTATTTATTTATTTGACTTCTTCATCACTTCTTACTCTTCCCACACAAAAGCCGCAAGCGTTAGGACCTCCTGAGCGGACCCCCCACTGTGGGAATAGGGAGACTATCAAGATGTCAAGATTTTCTGGTGAGACTTTTTTTGTTTGTTTCCCTCATCCAGGTTTTCTAGAGGTCACTTGCGGCTGTGGACAGAGCAGAGCTGCTGATGGAGCAAGAGTGAGTGACTCCGTACTGCACTGGTTACCCTCAAATAGAAAAGGATGTGTCTATTCACAAAGACATTAGTGATCGAAACACACACAAATAAACACACACATACACCCGCACGCACACAGACGCACACACACACACATACACATACACTCACACAGGCAGACACACACAAGCTAGTGCTGCAGTTCTATAGAAGACAGGTGTCATTCCAAAACTTTCGGCTGATGTCACTCAGGAATGATTCCAAATGCGACCACCCATCGGGCCTCCACAGGTGGCCAGAAAACGGACAGGATACCGACCCTCTAAAACGACCATGTTAACGCGGTCTCGTAAAAATGGTATTTGCAGTCTTGACAGGTCAATCGTAAAACCAATATGAGCATGCTTGGCCTTGGCTTCCATGAGTGACAGACAGAAGAGTAAAACTAGAGGACTGAACACTGGACACAGGAACAACAAGCCTGGCTAGGATAAGATAGGATAGCAGACCCAAAAGTTGTGGGTTCCAATCTCAGTCACCAGCACCACTGCCCTGCTGTGTCCTTGAACTCTAGGGTGGGCTTGCCACTAAATAACTAATAAAGGCAAGTCACTTTATATAGACATCCTCCAGCAAAACAACAATGAATCATCTATCTATCTATTAATGCAAGGAACATCTGTCTCTGTGCGTGTTCCACGCATAACTATGCAACCATTCGTCCGACTGACCTCAACTTTGGTACACATCTTGCCAATGATATGAGTGAGTGCAGTGCCAAGTTTGGTGTTGTTTGGACAAAGCTTTGCAAAGATATTGTTAAATGAAGCTCATTAGACTTCTGCAATATAACAACATAGTCACTCCCCCTTTCACACTCCCAGCGCAGTTCTTTCGGGCAATTCACTAGTACCAATAAGTAATTAATCAAATCAATTAAAAATAAAATAAAGTGCTCCTCTATCTTTGAGACGTAAACGAGTCACTCTATACCACACATGCATTTCGATGAAGACATGATGACTACTGTATGAGCGTTACAGATTATCAGGTCTGGATTTCTTGTTAGTGCATCTCATGGTACTTTGTCACATTTGATATGAAAGTAGATAGTATACAATGGAAGCTGCTAAACATCACACATCAGATGATTCGATATCATCGCATCCAGTAGCTTGTCATTTCTAAGCCAAAACAACTGACATTCGATACTTGAATTGTTGGATCACACACACTCACACACGCGCACACACACACACACACACACACACACACACACACACACACACACACACACACACACACACAAAAAAAAAACAGGTTTTGAAATGAACACCCTGCATTTGGCTCAAGGGAGCAGTTAATACTAATTCTTGTGTATGTTCTTTTATGTTGCCGATAAGTTCATTTCCTGCCTTTTCTTGATTCTAGTCACCAGAGGTGGCAAAAACACACATATCTAAACATTACCCAAGCTGATAACCAGATTCACACACACACACACACAGCAAGTCCCTTAGTGATGTGCTCTTGTGTGCCATGAGAGCAGCATTCCTTACAGGGGCTAGTGGGGAGGAAGCCTACCAGCGCACCTCTCACAGACATACACACACAGCGCACCTCCAACCACCTCCTGCCACCAGCAGCACATTACAGCAGCTGTGGTCAAGGAGAGAGAGAGAGAGAGAGAGAGAGAGAGAGAGAGAGAGAGAGAGAGAGAGAGAGAGAGAGAGAGAGAGAGAGAGAGAGAACTCCGCTGCTCAGACCCACAAAAACCACCTGCACCTGGAAAACACACAGACCCACATAATGCCAGAGAGAGAGAGAGAGAGAAATGGAGACAGAGAGAGAGAGAGAGAAATACAAACAGAGGGAGAGAAATGGAGACAGAGAGAGAGAGAGAGAAAGAGAAAGAAAGAAAAGAGAAGAGAGAGAGAGAGAGAGAGAGAGAGAGAGAGAGAGAGAGAGAGAGAGAGAGAGAGAGAGAGAGAGAGAGAGAGAGAGGCAACTGGTTTTCTACAAACCTGTAGAGTTTGTGACTGGCACTTGTTCCACATGCAAAGCCCCTGGTGCTAACGGTTGACTGCCAAAGCTGGTAGCCGGGGAGGCAGGTCATGCTGCTGTAGTGCGAAGAAACAGAATGAGCACACACTCACACACACACACACACACTCACACCATGCACATCCACTCACACACACAGACAGAGACAGAGGCTACTGTGGTAGAGGCATATGTGTAATCTCTCCCAGTGGTTGACTACAAGCACCAGCGTTGAGTGAGGCCTTTTGTAGGCCATAGCATACCATAAGCATTTGCATAAAATATAAGCCAGATGCGGAAGGGCTTTGTGCAGCCAAGAGCATGCCAGATCACACTGCGCTCAACAAGCTGTGGTTTTTTAAAAAAAAACAAAATATGGAGTGCCGTCGGCTATTCCTGGATCATCCATTGACATCAGGACTTGTAGGACAACACACAAATTTCTTTGAAGAGCAGCGGTGGTGTGAGGTGGAGTTCATAAAATAGTTGCACAATGGAGTTTATTTAGAACTACAGGGCTCAAAGATTTTATACACATAAAATCATCTGCCGTAAGCAATCAATTACATAAGAGTTGGGCCTTGCGTATTAATTTATTCTACATATTTCAAATTGGAGTGTGGTTTTATCAACTTTCAAAGTGAGGGTCATGGAGTTGTGTAGTTTTATTGATTTCACATAAACTATACAATATGTATATCACTATTGTGATAGGAGAATATATGGTCTTGTCACACAACTTAGAATCAAAACAGATTATCATGTTTTGTAATAGGCTACTATATTTTTGACAGAATGTCATTTCATTGCAAATTGTTAATAAATAGTTTTATTCAAGCAAGCTAACTGTCTTGAAGTCATTCAAATTTATAAGCACAATTTAAAATCCATTCAAAAGCCTTAGCAGGAGATAAAAAGTGTACTTCGTAATACATATAGCCTACTGTAAAACTGTGAAACCCTGGATATTAGAAAATT
The DNA here is from genome assembly GCA_027497455.2 of Sardinella longiceps. Classification (NCBI taxonomy): domain Eukaryota; kingdom Metazoa; phylum Chordata; class Actinopteri; order Clupeiformes; family Clupeidae; genus Sardinella; species Sardinella longiceps. The sequence goes on along the minus strand of JAODXP020000013.1, from coordinate 4,435,549 downwards.
GTGTAATGCAACCATATAAAGAGCTGCACTTTAAAGTCCAAAAAACAACTAATACCTGATGATGGTTTAAAATGTTATGATACAGTTGTCAAGAATTTCAATTTCGACTTTCTCCAAGCATTGTAATACGTTTATTACTGTAAAAAGTTTTATTCCCATGGTATTGTGATTGATATTTAGACTGGGACCATTTCAGTATTGATGCATGTTTTGTACAAATACACGTAAATGAACTGAACTGAATTTCCTGCCATGAAGTTGATCCTTGTCTTTGATCCTTGCCTGACAGATATATCTTTGGATCAATCACACAATGGTGTGGTGTTTTGGGCTGAAAGACAGCAACATACCGTAATCCTACTGACTGGGATTTGAAAATAAATGTAAAACAAGTATAGAGAGATGATGAACACCTCATGCATGGCCAGCCACAGTGTGATGTGGCTTACAGAACAATATATCTTTAGAATCTTTCCTTTTCAGAACAAATATTTGAATAATCAACCTCAAAGTCTTGTTTGTACTACGGTTGCTGACAACTGGTAAACTCCAGGAACATGTTTAGAGCACAGAGGCAGCCCAGTGTTTCGAAGGTTTACCACACACACACACACACACACACACACACACACACACACACACACACACACACACACACACACACACACACACACACACACACACACACACAGGCACATTGATTAGTGATTCACAAAGATAAGCACAGATGGGACAGACAGACAAACCCGTGTTGTGTTGGCACGGTGTGGGACCGCAGGGCAGGTAATAATGGTGCTCTCTCTCTCGCTCTCTTGTTTGTTTCCTTGAGAGGGGGGGGAAACCCCAACCCCCCCATAAACACAACACCTTCCTCAGACAGGTTTGGAAAGCAGGAAGGCCAATGAAAAAAAAGAAGAAAAAAAAAAAAACTCTGATGCAAATGTGAGAGAAGCACGCTACACTGAGGGACGTGTGACACTTTGGGAGAATGTCAGCTGGAACTCACAATGGAAGATGTGTTGGTTGTTTTTCTTGTAGGGGCGTAAAGATGTTTCAAAGTCAGTAAGAGTTGTTAAAGGAATATTCCACCTTTTTATGAAAATTTGTTGTTCACCCCCTTATCAGGCGTTACATATGTGGGTAAAAGCATTTTGATCTCAGTGCAGGCATTTCCCAATTCTGGCAACCCCAATTTTACCTTTTTCTTAGCTTTACCATAGCACAGGCACTGGAATGTAAAGCCAGATATCAACTCTTTGGCAACATTACATTCTAGCGCCTATGCTAAACTAAAGCTTAAATCTGGGTTACCAGACTAGGAAAACTTACAGTATGCACCAACACTAACTAACTAACTAACACCAAAATGCTTTTACCCACATATGTAACTTCAGGTAAAGGGGTGAATAACTCAATGTCATAAAAAGGTGGAATATTCCTTTAAGCGAAAACGATTGCAGCACATGAGAAACTCTGTCCCATCATGCCATGCTTCAGGTATTTACAGACAGAGCTCAGTTCTAAGTCCTCAGTGTCAGAGCAAGAGTGTCTACAATAGTCCTCCAAGTTCATACATCAATGCGCTGGACTGAGAGTATGATTTATATGGCAAGACATTTGTGTCAATTTAATTCAAATAAAAACTGAAAGCAAAAAAGTAAAATGCAAATTTGAGAATCGGTTTTGACATTTTAAAGGCGCAATTCTACGGAAAGTGGACTTTCCCCCTCCCAAGTATAATGCTAATAAACAGGCCTGTGTTTTTGGATATATGACGTGAATGATTAATTAGATTTAATGCTATTTTTGGCTGTAATAATTATTTATTATTTGTCTGTATAATTTATATATTACAAAATCTTCAAATAAACTATGCAGCTAATGGTCTTTCGCATCCATATGTGAAATTAGCCAAAGACAAATAAGATGGTGTGTATATTGACCCTCTTTTATTTCAAGCAAGAAATGTTTACTCGCATTAGAACATTCTAGTATTAGAACATTCTTTGCAAGGTTTTTTTGCACTTGAATTAAAATATTTTGCCAGAAAGTTCAACTGGTAGTTACTGCAAACATTTGTCTCTTGCACATTTTACTATGCCTATACGGTTCTCACTGGAGAAAGTACAGGCACTTGCCAAGACTATTTTAAAGTAGAAATGTTTTTGATTCTGTGGTATTTTAACCACTGAATTACACATTTTATATACTGTATACACAAACAGTTTGACTGACAGGCAAGTTATTTTTTGTTAATTCTTCTTTGATGGTTAAAATTCTAACATTTTGATTACCAGAACATTTTGGTCTGCGAGCAAAAGTTGAATTGAAAGAGAATGAAAACAATAGTATTTGTTTGGTTTTTAAGCAGCAAATGCACAAATGCAGCCGTCATAAAGGAAGCCATCTACAGGATCTACAGGCCATGGCATCCACAGTGCCTTCAGCCCCACTGTATCGAACAAACATCTCTCTATCACACACACACACACACACACACACACACACACATATGTATGCACGCACACACACACACACACACACACACACACACACACACACACACACACACACACACACACACACACATATGTATGCACGCACGCACACACACACACACACACACACACACACAAATGAGGGATCACATGTTCTTTAAAGAGCTTGCCTAAATAAGATATCTGAATGAGCCGATGACACAACATGTGCTTGATGACAAAAGTAGGGAAAAAGGGGGGGGGGGCATTGAGGGGGTGGGGATGACAGAAGAAGAAAGAAGAAAGCACTCTTCTGTTTCTCTTCATCCCTTTCTTCCTCTTTTTCTCTTTTTTCTCCCTTTTTTCACTGCTTTTCAGAAACACAGGTTAAAAAGCAGGCTCCTTTTTATCCGGCGGCTGTGCAGTGCGGGTCTGGAACAGCCGTGGCATTGTGCGGCCGAGCGAAAGGCTACTGTGCTATTTATCTGCAACACAAGAGCGAGCGAGCGAGCGAGCGAGCGAGAGAGAGAGCGGCAAGACGAGGAGGCTGGCTGAATGGAGCAAGAGCACAAAACACACTTAGAATAAAGAAAATATAACAAGAGAAGAGGAATAAAAGATGTTTGTGAAGCAACCCCCCCTACACCCACTTATTCCACTGCAAAAAGAACCCCCCCCCCCCTCATATCGCCCCTCCCCACCCTCCTCCTTGGCCCTCAAGGGACGAAACACAGAAAGACATTAAAAATGGGCAAAGGGTTTCTAAGGCCTCCACTGACACACTTCGAAGATCCAATCTGGATTGAGAGGGGGAGTCTTACGCTTATTGCTGTGTGTGTGTGTGTGTGTGTGTGTGTGTGTGTGAAGGAGTACAGAATGGGAAAGGGCCTCTCAAAAAGCCTTCTAAAGGCAAGGTACCTGGCTTACATGCACTTTGTCCATAATCTTTTGTGTCAGTGGAAGGGATGGGCCATCTGACAGTGAGAAAGTAAAAAAAATTAGCAAATGTGGTGACAAAACAGTTGCCATGACAATTGAGGCCATCTCTTTTTGTCCCAGTGATCCAACAGGTGAGTGTGCTGTTTGGCAAGCAGGCCCGAGCAGCAGACCTGATCCCAGTGGACAGAATGGGAGGGATTAGACACCCTTTAAGTCCCCAATACACTTAATTAAAAACCAAACAGCTTTTCTGAGCAGCGCACTACAGCTACTATATGGTCATCAACCAACAAGATACTCCAGACAAGACCACCAGAATGAAAATTGTCATAAAAGTCTTTATTTCCGTAAGTGGCTGCACTTACAGAAATAAAGAGTTTTATGACAATTTTCATTCTGGTCATCTTCAAGGTCAAATACAGATAGTTCATATTTAAAGAGCATGTACATACTGTACCAGTATACACACACACACACACACACACACACACACACACACACACACACACACACACACACACACACGTGATTTATGTTGTTTATAACTGTTATTATGCAATAAAATAAATATAAATATTACACAATGCTGTATAACACTATACAGTCATTGGTATAACATTATGGTTATGAAAATGAAGCTCCTTGAACTTGAATTTGAGACATACACAGACACATACAAAGAGAGAGAGAGAGAGAGAGAGAGAGAGAGAGAGAGAGAGAGAGAGAGAGAGAGAGAGAGAGAGAATGTGGTCTGGAGGTGTTCAACATAAGGAGCGCGAGTACGGAGAGAGAGAGAGAGAGAGAGAGAGAGAGAATGCGGTCTGGAGGTATTCAACATAAGGAGCGTGAGTACGGAGAGAGAAAGAGAGAGAGTGCACGAGAAAGAGAGAGAGAGAGAGAGAGTGCACGACAGAGAGAGAGAGAGAGAGAGAGAGTGCACGACAGAGAGAGAGAGATGGAGAGAGAGAGAGAGAGTGAGTGAGTGCACGAGAGAGAGAAAGAAAGAAAGAAAGAAAGAAAGAAAGAAAGAGAGAGAGAGAGAGAGAGAGAGAGAGAGAGAGAGAGAGAGAGAGAGAGAGAGAGAGAGAGAGAGAGAGAGAGAGAGAGAGAGAGAGAGAGAGAGAGAGAAAGAGAGAGAGAGAGAGAGAGAGAGAGAGAGAGAGAGAGAGAGAGAGAGAGAATGCGGTCTGGAGGTGTTCAACATAAGGAGCGTGAGTGAGTACGGAAGGAAAGCGAGAAGGAAGGCCTTCAGATGCTGTGCGGTACGGGGGAGCGGGAGAGCGCTACAGCGCTAGAGCACTAGAGTGGCGGGGCCGGCGGGTTACAACAGCACAGCCAGAGGAAGGAGGTCAGAGCCTTCACCTTTCAGGACATCCTGCAGCTCCAACACCCCTGCCCACCTCCACCATCCTCACACACACACACACACACACACACACACACACAGCACCCCACCCCACCATCCTCACACACACACACACACACACACACGCAGCACCCCACCCCACCATCCTCACACACACACACACACACACACACACACACACACACACACACACACACACACATGCAGCACCCCACCCCACCATCCTCACACACACACACACACACACACACACACACACATATGCAGCACCCCACCTCACCCAACCTCACACATGGACGCACGGACGGGCGGACACTTCTCAGGCACTCCTGCACTCCTGCCCTCGCAAACAGGAAACACACTCACTCACTCACTCACTCACACACTCACACACACACACACACACACACACACACACACACCATCCACATGCATGGAGCTGAGGTGGCAGAGGACACAGAGGAGAAAGAGATAGAGTGACAGTGAAAGAGAATAAAGGAAGGGACAAAAGGGATGAATGGAAAGAGAGAGAGAGAGAGAGAGAGAGAGAGAGAGAAGAGAGAGAGAAGAAAGTAGAGATAAAGAGAGAGAGAAAGAAAGAGAGAAAGTGAGAGAGCAGACTTGTTCTACCACTTGAGAATTGCAAATGCAAAATCAGACTTCGCTCTGCAAGTGCCTTATTCAGGTTACCAAGACTACGATTTTTTCTTTTTTCTTTTAAAGAAGAGCAAGAAAAGCTTTCAAAAAGAGATAAAGTCCTCTAAACCTGTGTGCTTGAACATGCTCATGGATGTGGGACAATGACCACAAGGTTGAAGATGCAGGCCTTGCTCTGGCACCCTCACGTGTGTTTCTCCAAACTACCAATCGGCGAATCAAACTACCAATCGTTGTCTCTCTACCAGTCTCAGAGTGTCACAGGTGTTTGAAGAACATATCAAACTACTAATCGCTGCCTCTCTCTATGAGAGTGTCACAGATGTTAGAGGCACATTTCAAAGCTGAGGAAGCAGCCGAAGTATATGAAGATGAGACAGAGAATCAAGAGAATCACAACACATTCTGCTTGGGTTTCTTCCTCAGCGCCTCAACTGTACAGAGGGAGAAAAGAGAACACACACTCCCCCATTCACCCACAGAAACACACACACACACACACAAACACAATTATGTATAGCTCGCATTTTCTGAGTTCATTTCCTACCCGCAGAGAGGTCCCTCTTTATCAGATGCACTGCAGCTAAACCACAGCCCCCCCCCACCCCACAAACCATCCCCACTCCTCTGCCTGCAGCAGCAGGTGCAAACGGGTCCAGATTGGGGGGGGGGGGGGGGGTTGACGGCGAGCACTAATTTAGCAACATGCTTTTAGCATCATACTTCAGGTGTGCACCCACCCAACAACTGCATGACGCCTGACTGCGAGACAACAAGAGTCTGATGGCTGGCACGGACACTTGAGCAAAACAAGCGAGGGAGGCGTTCGGATGGTGGTGGTGTGCGGAAGTGCTCGTGAAGCTCCTTAATGGTGCATGGAGACAGACAAAGCGCAAAGCACAACGCGGCTGCCAAAAAGGGCCACGGATGATCACAAGTGCAAGAGTGAGAACTTCTTAAGGCAAGGTACCTCCTTGCTTACAGAAACTTTGCTGATTTTCTTTTGTCTCAGTGGCAGGGGTGGGGTGGGCCCACCTGACAGCCAGAGAAGTGGCAAAACCAGTTCAGAGTCCCACAAGTTCACTAAAGGTATTTGTCAATGGAGAGAATGCACTCTCAGCTATTAGCACAAAGGGCCTTTTTTAACTGTTAAATAATGACAAATTGCATGTCTTTACATGTTAATACAATGCTAGTAGAAGTTTAGACACACCTCCACAAACTTGTAAAATAACACTAATGTATTTGGCAAAGTGCTGCTTAAGGTAAATGAAGCCATAGTTTGTATATCTTGTTATTTGTTACACACGCACACACACACACGCACACACAACAGTGCCTCGAGGCAAGGGGAAGAAAAAAAAAAGACAAAGACAAAAGCACAAACACAAGCAAAAGAGTCTTCGACCATGTCCAAAAATGTAAAATATGACACGGCATGCACGACTGACACCTTGTTTGGACTAAAAAAGCTGGGTGGTGTGTGAGACAGGGTTAAGTTGGGTGAATGACATTGGGAATTTCTCTGCAGTTTGTATTCCACTAAAGATGTGAGTTGAGGCCATGCAAATACGCTGGATGATGTTTCCTTGTTTGTTTGCCCCGCTGTGAATGCCACAGTTGTGTTGGCCGAGACTGTTGTGAATTCTGTGTCGCCTTCACACTGTACATTGGAGTGGGAAGAAGAAGTGAATAAACAAATAACTGGATTATGGGGAGCGGGAGCTGTCAGACAACAGGCAAATGAAGTTCAAACAAATCCAGGCAGTCGTATTAGTAGAAAGATCATGGCTTAAACATGAATGTAAATGATTAAACGACTAGTTTGTCTTTATCTCCATGATCCTCCATAAACAATAACCACAGAGCCCTCCAAAGACTCGTGTATGAAAGGAACGGTTCTCCTCGCTTGAAAAAAGAGTCACTCTGCCAAACAAGAACTTCGTTGTCAAGTCAGGTGTCAGTAAATAAAGTCAGGTGTCACTGAATAAAGACGCTTGTTGTGTACCCACGCATCAAATGGCTTTATGGGGCAGAATGGGTACCTACTGTATACGACACCCCTATGCTCATTAACTTTGACTGTGAAAATGTGGTAGCCTAGTAAAAGTAGTATGGAAGTATTGCGAAAAGAAATTTGAAAAGGACAATGACAATGGCGAGTGCTTTTTGTGAATAATCAACAGCAATTCAAATCTACACACATACATATAATGGGGAAAACTTCACAAAAACGTAACGAAACTTATCTTAACATAGAATGCGAAAACTTAATTAGAAAATAACCCTGAAAACTGACATTGTTGACTTACAACATATTTTATTGCTGTATTAGATTTTTTTTGTTTAATATTCCTTCTGTGCAAAACTTACATCATAAGTTTCTATCCGGGCTATTAGTAAAACTACTATTGCCAAATGTTTATTTCTCAGAATAAAGCATCTATTCTGTCTATGTATCAGGTAAAGTAATAAATCAAATAACATGTATAAATACTATGACACTCAAAGCATTTTCCTGAAACTGCAGCCGCCGTGCTTTAAAACAGCTCGACTGCATGTTCTCATCAATTCATAAGTCCAAAAGCAACATTGAGTACTGCTGAAGACTGACCCGCCCTGTTAAATATCTCCATCGCTGAGCTTAGGTGTGGAAGATTCACGTCAGAAAAACATCCACACCTTTGGAGTGCTACTCCTCAATCTCTAATATCATTCATAGCTCCAGCCCAGTGGTGCTACTGTATGTTAAATTAACATAGCTGTCAAGCATAGCGCAGAGAAAAACAAAGACATTCAGCTACTTGATTTCATCTAGTTCCCTTCCTATTAGATTGGTATGAGAGACAGTTTTAATTCACAATGCCGACTTCTGCTCAAAGAGAGTACTAAACAGTAACAGTATTTTAACGCATAAAATATTGGGATATTAAATGTATTTTTTAAAATATTTGTTGTTGCAATACAGATAATACAGAATATCTTGTGAATATAAAACAGATGAAGTTGATCTTTGGTTATAGAAGAAATAATAATAATAATTTTCTTTTTTTATATAAAAATAATTGGAAAGAAATTAAACACTACTAATTACGGTACTGCTATTATTAGTATTAGTTGTAGTAATAGTTTTAACAACAACAATAATGAAATAAAATAGTAATAATAATTAGAATAATATTGATTATAATTAAGACAATAATAACATGAATTTGAGAAAACTTTTCACTCAAATTTCTTCCACACTGCCTATAAATTCTTGGATGAAAATTGTATTGTGCAAACAACTAATTCCAGCCGCTTACCTCACAAGACCAACAGCAGAGAGAATAATGATGATTGTTGCTTCGTTTGTTCTGCTCTCGTCACTGAATGCGCCTCACTGAGCATGTGGGCCATTCTTACACCAGAAGTGAGGTTTTTCCGCAGCACCCTAGGACGTGCTAAGGTGGGTTCATCCAGAAAGTGGGCAGGTGGAACAGAACAGAAGAGTGACGAGTGGAAGGGGTGTTATACCAAGATCTCCCAGAGTTAACGCAAAAAAGCCCACACTCTTAGAATCACGCCTATTAACAAACACACTCAAGAAAAGAGATAAAGTCTCTCAAGTTTATGCAATGCCACTGACTAAAGGCCCACACTGACAGAAATCAAAACGCGTGTTTTAAGATGACTTGCTGCATCACTGGAGCTGGCCTAGAGATGAATGACATTTGAAGTTGAACGACGACTAAGAGTACAGGTATCGCTTCATCACGATTAATTCAACAATTTGCACAAACAAAAACAAAAAGCACAACAGACAGGAAGTGGAAATGTTGGCTACTCCTATGCAAGAATCAACATCACTGTGTTATTGCAGGCCTATTTTACTCACAAAACCAACACAAATAATGCAGACTCCCAAGTCTAGGCCTTTAAATCAACCTGTTGCAGAGGGAATATTCTTAGTTGTCTCACAAAGCTGGTGTAGTGGCCATGGTAAACAATGTTGTTTCCTGCCTGATGCAGTCATTTTTAATCAGATGATAAAACAGGATATGAAATACAGAAATCACTCAATCTTACGCACCGATGAGACACTAGCAAGGAAGCCGTGCATTGTATTTCTTTTGTTTTCATACAGTAATACTTAAAAGATGACAAATTGTCTTCATTTCAGACAGATTGGCCACTGCAGATGGATTATGTCATCCATGCTGCAATGAAGGCCTCTACAAGATCTGACATGGTCAAGTGAATTGTTCTGGCTGTAACCCTCTTCTGACTACTCTGAACTATGCCTATGCCTTAATCACATCACAATCTCTTCACACACACACACACACACACACACACACACACACACACACACACACACATTCAGTACACCTGTGTCTTCCCCCAGGGTGCAAATGTCTACTAATTAAGTCTAATTAACCCAATTAAAAGATTAATTCAGATTATGAAAACATCACTTAAATACAATGATTACACTCAGAGGTGGGTGGACAGAACTACCATGGCTGTACGACTAAAAGTCCCGCCATGCTGTCCTTGAGCATGTGCGGCCAACACAGATAAGAGCTCTGATGGACTGATCTAGACACCGAAGAGTTGCACTATACATCTAATGCCTCACCAATTTGCTTTTGAGGCTGGCTGTAAAGCATTCAATTTACCCTTTATCAAAGCTTACAAAGGGGATGATGCAACTGAAATCATTGAATAATCATGTCAAGTAATCATTATTTCAATACTGGCCAAATAGGTCATGATTATCATGATTATGATCATTTCTGTTATAATCAAGCAGCCCAAATGTCAACCTTATCAGAGCCAAAACACATAAATCAATACATTGTTGTAGCACAGGCAGTTTTGTAAAGTGTTACACAAACACCCACCAAAGCCTCCGTTTTCCTCTGCACTAAATTCTGTGACATAAAGTACATTGGTTAGGCTACACATAGGCTAATCTAACCGCAGAGGGGAAAAAAAAACCCTCTCTTGTACATAAGCAGCTCATGGAACGTCCATAGAGTGACAGAGTGACAGCGCCCACAGGTTGGACTGAGTCACTTGGGAGTGCGTCTGAATTGGAGACACCTTCCTGTGTCCCCATAGTCCTGCTTGTCCCATGCCGACAGGCGTGGAGGACAGGCCTATTCACCCGTCCAGTAGGGACAAGGCCCAAGCCTGCCCCACATAGAGACCTGCTACAATACAATGGTGGTAGTGGTGGTGGCAGTAGGTGGTGTGTGTGTATGTGTGTATGTGAGTGTGTGCTTGATAGGAGAATTTGAAAAAAAAAAAAGAAAGAAAGAAAGAAAAATAAAACGAGTGGCTCAGCAGAGATAGAGAGACAGAGAAAGAGGGGAAAAGAAAAGAAAGGCACAGAGAGAGAGAGAGAGAGAGAGAGAGAGAGAGAGAGAGAGAGAGAGAGACTCTAGATGTAGAGGATTCTCTTGCTGACAGAAAGCTTTGTGCAGATTCAGCCAGTGTGAAGCGACTCACTCAGGGACACTTTTGCCAAACTTCCCCTTTATGGAGCCGTCACTCCTGCTAGTGTGTGTGTGAGCTTCAGGTGCTTGGTGCTGCCACTGACCTTCACCTGGGAGACAGACTCACCCAAGTAGAGCCAAAATCATACAAATCACTCCCACTCTCTCTCAAACACACACACTTTTATCGCCACAGTCTTCTGCAGCATCAGTAACAGCCACATTTACCCAACATAAACCCTGCTGCCACTATCTTTGATCAACTGACTCATCCTACCGTGAAGTCTTCTAAACCTGCTTAATGAGTGAAACCAAAGGAAGAGATGGGTAATGAAAGACAAATCATGCCACATGCTTAACGGATCCTCCTGTGTGTTATGTGTCCAGTTTAATGCCAGACAAATACTGACAAACAGGAACAAGGAGAGGTAGAAAGGCTTAAGATCTCAAACTTTCAGACAGATTAGCCTAAAAGCTTACTGTGTTTACAGAAAGGAGCCGGTTTCTCTTCCATGTCATCATTCAGAACTTTTACACTCTCTTATGTTATTTTGTCTATGTGTAATTATCAGATAGTCATTTACTAAGGCATCCTGGTTGGTTGACACACGCAATCCCATCAAAAGCCGTGTGCCTCTTTGCGCATGGAGTTTCCAACTCTAAAGGCGAGTGGATTGCCTGCCTGTCAAACGGCGCAGGATCCTGTCAACGCGCCAGACACAAACTTCCCCTGAAAGCTGATTTTCCACTTTGATCCAACACCGAGCGGTGATGCGTTTTTATTTAGTTTAACACGTCTCTTACACCAATAAACAATAATAACAGATCGATACCAAAGGAGTTGTGCCTCCAAATGTGAAAAGGCAAACAGTTATCATAGAAAGATAATTGAATAAATCATATGTAATCTAACTGACAGCCTCATATTTCATAGATGCTTAACAGGGGCTAACGTTACAAGTTAGTGGTCGGTTACGGTGTATCGAAGACAATTATGAAGAGGCTGATAAAGCGCGTTGTGGGAAACACAAATTCCCAGATTTCGCATCACAGCCTTACGTGAGAAAAAAAAGGCAAACAAACAGCCTTTACTGAGGCAAACAAACAAGCAAGGGTTAGTAAACTTGCTTCACAACACAATCCTCGCTTCTCTAGACTTACCACTTCAGAGAGAACAGTGCTGCCCAAACTTCTGCTGTCCCTCCAATGCTTTTTAACGCGCTCTCAGCCACATGCAAATCGTGGACCACTACAAATCTAACCACCGCGAGTCAAGCTAACTGTCGGTTTTAATATTAAGCGAGGGCAACTGGACAGACGCTGATTGATCTCGGCTCCGCGAACTCCACTCTTACATTGCTCCTTGGTTCCTGTTTCTCCCCAGACTGCGAGTGACTTTCTCATGTACTGTTCCCAACATTTTCAGGCTCCTACCGCTCACCTCCCTCTTAAAGGGAAAGCACTGCATAATTCGATGGTGGAGACAGACACCTTGAGCCTGTCTCGTGTGTATGTGTGTAGGATAAACGAATAGAGTATGACAATTACTTATGGTACTCTTGGCCAGTTTTAAGTTTGTATTTCACACAGTTTTGCAGGCTGACAATCAAAACTAAGGGACTCTCCATTTAATTCATTAAAATTTCATTAATTATATTAATTTTATTTGTAAATAGGCTACATGACAAAGTGTTACACCAATTCCATTATTTTTGGCATGCTTAATCTTTTGGAAATTTTAATTTATTTAAAGAGAAAAGAAAGGGGGAAAAAAACTTTATGCACCAACTAAATTTGACCTGTGAGTCCCAGCCTGTCAAAAGCTCCAAAAGTGCCCAAGCCAAGCCAAGCCTTGTCTCCACACTGAGCTGGCCTACTGAGGTGACACTCACCACAGCGCCATGACAATACAAGCAGGCATGATATGCAGCGGAGAGAGGGCTCTGGTCTCCAAAGTGTTAAGGTTGGTGTTTTTATGTCTCTTTTCCTCTTGCTCTCCTCCTCCCCGTGCTCACAGCGAGCCACTAGCTCTCGGGGTGAGGGCCCAAAGCCGATGTGCCATTCCTAATCCCCTCTGTTCCTGCCTTTGTGTTGGGCCCCAGCAGGAAGTGAGTGCCGGGCAGACAACAATTAACAAAAGAGCTGTGAAGAATACAATTAGCCATCAATAGGAAACCACAGGCCTTTGTGCCTGTTTCCATGGAGATGCTTGACTAACCACTATTCCAGGATTACAGAGCCCCTCTCCACTTCTCCCTCTTCTTGCTAGTTGCCCTGTCTCTTTCTCTCTCTTTCTCTTTCCCTCCATCTCCCTCTCTCTCTCTCCCTCTATCTCTTCTTTTCTCTGCTTTCTTGTCATTTCTTCTCTCCCCCCATCTCCCCCCACTGCACACACATACACCTCTTTATTTCTGTGTCAGGCTCTTGTCACTAAGCAACTCGGGAACCCTACCCTAGCACTTCCACCTTTGTTCCTCCGTACACTTTTCAGGTCTTCCACTTTTGTCTCTCCCGCTGAGCAGAGGTGAAGTTGGCAAGTTGTCTCTCTCTCTCTCTCTCTCTCTCTCTCTCTCTCTCTCTCATTCTTCTCTCCTGGCCTCATCACCCCCTCCCTACCTCACCACTACCCAACTGCCTGTTCATTCTCTCTCTCTCTCCCTCTTTCATTTGTCCTGAGCCCAGAGGATTAAATGAGCATGGGCTTTGTATGGACCTGGAGAGAGAGAGAGAGAGAGAGAGAGAGAGAGAGAGAGAGAGAGAGAGAGAGAGAGAGAGAGAGAGAGAGAGAGAGAGAGGACGAGGAGAGCCGGCACCTCTCATGTTCCAGACACACTAGAGTCACTCCTGTGGAGAAACCCTCATTGTCCGTTTTGTACACTCGGCTACTTAATGGACACCCTAGAGCCCGGGGGAGCTGCGCGAGAACTCATCGCTATCTCTAGCCATGAGGAATTGATCCCCCATTAAAAAGCAGACGGGACACAGTGACAGAGACACCATCAAAATGGTTATGTGTGCATCCTTCAGATTCCAAAGAGGTGATAGGCATGTCCGCTGCCTGGGATATTTGTGCAGGGAAGGCCTTGGACCTGGTGTGTGTGTGTGTGTGTGTGTGTGTGTGTGTGTGTGTGTGTGTGTGTGTGTGTGTGTGTGTGTGTGTGTGTGTGTGTGTGTGTGTGTGTGTGTGTGTGACCCATTCAGTGGAGGTCATGTCTTAATCACACCTGTTAGACAGCATGTGGTTGGCAAATTATCATGCATAACAATAACACGCAGAAAGGTCTCACACAAGAGCAACAAAGAAGCATCTCAACACCAGGCTGTTGGGTTTAGTGCTCTGCAGTAGGCACAGGCTGAGGCTCAGTCCATTGCCATCGTCGGGGGGTGGCGCGGGGTCGTTATAAACGAAAAGATTGCAACAAATTACACACAAAAAGACATTTTAGCCAGCAACCACAACATTTACCTAACTATGCAGAGAGTTAATTCTTCCGCATGATTTGGAGTGATGGACATTTTATAAAACACCTGAAAGTACAACTGTAAAATGATTCCTGATAAGCTGTGCTTATTTCTCAACACAGGTATTCAGAAATAAATTTCAAATGCACTAAATTGAAACTGGAACCCATGTCACGGACTACCTGCAGTGTTGTCACGGACCACCTGTTGAAAACCCATGCTCTAGGGTGATAGATGGATGGTGGTTGGCAGAGTTGCTCTGGTCCCACTGCAAAATCACAATGACAATGAAAACAGAATGAGACCAAGTGTTATGCTTGAGATGTTTTGAACTGACGTTTTCCTTGACTAGCTATCTAGTATTCAGTGAGCAAAACAAACACCTTGGCAAAAAAAAGAGATTCACTGGTCCAAATAAAACATAGTCTAATTATAGGAAATGATAGTTCATGACTTTGTAGTGCGATTAACATCAAGACACGGAGATGAATTTCATTCTTTGAAAAGAGATTTGCCTAAAAAAACAGAGGCTTGCACACAATTATCTCATGTGCACGAAGGCATTGACACTTGATAGTGCAGATGTGTCGTTGCTTTCTCTTCCTGTTTCAAGCCGACTCCCCTCATGTGCAGAGATGACAGCCTCCTGCTTCACCACCTCGCCCGCTGGCAGAGATCCTTATCACACCACACACTCTGTCATCATTATGAGAATAACTGTGGAGTTTTTACGCTTCTAATGAACTTCTTTAGGCAGGAAACTGTTTTTTTTTTTTTTACAGGTGACACTTTTTCCATAAAAGAAAAAAAAAGAAAGAAAAAAAACAATTAATTAAAGAAGAAATCTAATGAAGTAGCCCAATCAATAACAATTTTGATTCCACAGTTGAATTAAAAATGCTGCACTGTTTTTTTGGATCAGGGGTCTCAAATGTATGAGTTCTTTTCAGGCCTCAGGGAACAAAAACTTTCAAGAGCTCAGAACTACCAATGTCCTTTAAGGGTTTGCAGACTGCTGTAGCTCTACCTGTCCGAGCTGAGCTGAGCTGTTTCTTGGGAAGGGCTTGGGTTGACACCCCACCCCAAACACACTCCAGAGTGGTGCCCCTCAAAAATAAGAACATGACCTGAAAAAAAAAAAAGTGGTGTGAGGTTTTTTGCTTGCCTGGTTGCACTTTGTAATAGCAGGGAAACCAATCTGACACATTTGCTCATGTGTGCATTTTAACGAAAACCAAAATGCAGAGGCAATCTGGAAAGAGAGTTGAGGTGGATGCGCTTGCCAACCGCAGAGAAGAACTAGAGACGATATAGAACAGCAAATATGACAAACATGCTGATGGGAACACAAACTTGTGTGCTCCGATAACTGCCACCATATTATTTCTGAGAAGTGTCGGAAAACCGCAACACCAACGCCCCCAATTCCGTCCCCTCTTCCGCAGAGATACCGAAGGCTGCAAACATATCTCGCTTTGCTGTGCTTCAAAAAAACACCATAATGTCCATTTTTTTTTTCTTGTGCATCTGCCGATATAGATCACAGCTAACTGTGGCTTGTTGTGTTGAAACAATTTACATCACTAAGGCTTTGCAAACCAGCACTAATGCAAAGCAGCCAGATAAACAATCTGCAGGCCTCTTCTTGGGACAATAATGACTATCGAGATACAGATTGTAGCATGCTAACTAGTTTGCATAACAAAACCATAAACAAAATATGCACTATGTTAGGGATTTGCAGGAAGTCCATCTTGAATTGTCTTTTTTTTTTTTAAGCTCACCGCTTCTTGTTCAGGACTTTCCAACCAACATGATATTTTTAAGGCTTTTATGTCACAGAAACACCATCAGAAACACCATCTAGTTGCGCCCCCCACCCCCTTTTTTTGTTCCAAATGTGTGTGTTTTTCCTAAGCAGGTCTTGTATGCTGTGCTTTTGCTGATTCTCTTGCGCAGACTGACGACTATTTACGCGATACGGAGGCCATTGCTGCGGAGGTCCTTGCTTATGTTGTGTGGTAGGAGAAGGATGAGAAAGAGCTAGTATGAGAAAAGTAGTATGACATGTCAGACCCAGCTGGGCTAATATGAAAAGGACCTCATATGGTCTCTTTAAAAGCCATATATATGTAGTCTACACATTTAACATTGGTTAAATCCAAATGCCACCGTTAAGCCCTCAAAGACTTCGAGAGAAATTCCAGAGCATTTCAACTCATTATCCCTATGTTTGAGGCCATCAGGCGCTAAGAAAAAGAACATTAAAATGTGGTTCAACACAATAGCAAATAGCCGACTGCGAATGCTAACCGAATGAGGAATTTGGCTGTCAGTTTTCTATTTGGTCTATTTTGTACTATATTTCATAGCACTCTCTGACCGAATAACAACAGGGCTATGGGTTGAATTGATCTGGAGTCTTCTCTGATCTGGCATGGATCAACTTCATGAGTGGCTGTTTCATACTAGTTAGTCTTTGAGGGTTTAGGACAAGGGAGTAGGGATTAGGCCCGACTCTCGGTTTAAGACTTTAAAGGAATTATCTGGAGTGAATCAACCACAGCTGCACTGTTGTTTCACTGATGTCGGTAGCAATGAGAATGAAAGAATTTTGTGCTACACAGGCCAAAATGGCGAAACGGCAGTTAACGGTAACAGAAGCGGGCATATAAAAACAAAACTTAATAATTTCCACATGCCCGCTTCTGTTAGCGATGGCCGCCGTTTCACAATTTACTTTGCCTTGCACGAAATTCGTTCATTCTCATAGCTATCGACAGCACTTAGCAACTCTAGCCTTTTTGCTGCCCTAGGCCAGATTTGAGTTTTGCCCCCTTTTTTCTAGAAATATGAGTGAAAAACGAAAGAAGATAACGTAATAAATGTATTGTGATGCCCACCTAAAATGTGGTGCCCTAGGCCTAGGCCTAGGCCTAGTTTGTCTATGCCTAGAGCCCTGAACAGGGCTACGAGTTGATTCACTCCGGATAATTCCTTTAAGATGAAGAAAAGATTCTATGTGCCAGTAATTTTGTGAGGAGTCCTGAATCATGCCATTCACTCTGGGACATCTGAGGGGAGCCAAAATGGCTTCTTTCGCAGCTCGTCTTTCTGTTACAAAAAAGTGCAATCAGTGAGCAGCCATGATGGTTTGAACAGAAAGCGATAGATAGATAGATAGATAGATAGATAGATAGATAGATAGATAGATAGATAGATAGATAGATAGATGAGGGCACGTGGCTGTGTGTGTAGTGTGTGCGGTCCTGGGGAAATAACACTAATGGCCAAGAGCCTCAGCAGAGATCTGGTCACCAGGACACTGCCATTACCACCCACACCATCGTATGTTTTCCTTTTTTTTTTCTCTCTCTCTCTCCTTTTGGCTGGGTGGTGCTGATGGTGGTGGTAGTGATGGTGGTGGTGGTGGAGGGGTTGGGTGGAAAATAAACAGAAAGAGGAGAATAAAGGCTTCGCGGCAGGGGCTGGAGGGGAGGACCGACGGAGCCCCACACAAAGCCCGGCCCTGAAAATAGCCTCCTCGCACAATGTGACCTGCCACTCTCTCCATGAGATAATGTCTAATTGAAAACAGTGTGGCCATTGTGCCGCTGTCACCGGCTCCATTGTCCGGCTACCCCCCCCTCTCCCCCTCCTCCTTTCTTTCCATTGACGCGGCGCGATTGTTCCCCTCCATTGTGGCTCGCTCGGCCCGCTCTCTCTCTCTCTCTCTCGCTCTCCTTCTGTATTGTTATAATTTCATTAGTCGTTTGTTTTCTGTTCCCCTTCTCCTTTTGCTCCCCTGCAGATCTTTTGTTCCACCACATTTGCAGGCACTTCATATTGAGTCACCTCCGGGCTTGTGTGTGTGTGTGTCTCTGTGTGTGTGTGTGTGTGTGTGTGTGTGTGTGTGTGTGTGTGTGTGTGCATGATGTTTATTTCATGGAGAGATAAACAGGACACAGACGTGGCTTATTTTCTTCCCTCTGAGTGGCTGATGAGGTTGCGGCGTGATATGCTACGCTATGCTATTCTATGCTATTCTACACTACGAGTCTTGGACTAGTTGACTTTTAGAGAGTCTTGGGGGGGGTTAATGAGCTGTTCCCAAACATTCCGCACCCTTTGCTATGGCAGGAGGCTCCAACGAGAATAAGCCTGTTTGTTCGCACGTTTGTACAAACAGGTTATCTGCAGTCTATCACCAACAACTTGAATGTGGACACCTGGTCCATATAACTCACCCCCAACATACACACACATGCATACACACACACACACACTCACTCAACGCCCCTGTGTACAGTTCTTTGGCCAAAGAATTCAATGCAGCCATGTATCCTTGTTTTTACAGGCTTATTTTGAACAATAAAAGTTCTTATCGGAACCTGCATATTATTCGACGTGCTAATAGGTGAAAAATGAAGGCATTGTGCATCGGGCCTGCCCTGTTAAAACAAGATAAGAGCAATGATGTTCAGCAGAATGAAACGGAGAGAGAGAGATAGACACAGAGAGAAAGAGAGAGAGAGAGAGAGAGAGAGAGATAGAAAGAGGGGAGGAAAGGGAGAAAGAGAGAGAATGAGAGACACCAATGCACTTTGCACGACACAGACCAGTGAACGAGCATCAGGAGGTCACTGGAGTTTCCCTATTTTACCGTTTTCTAGGCTATGGCGTACATGTACTCTGTTGCAATTACAGCATAGCATTCGACAGAGAAAAAAGCCTAATGATGGACAGCTGCACCAGACAAGAGAATATATGTGGGTCAGCACCTAGTAATTATTATCATGGCAATTATCATCACCATGACAGCAAATTTTCCCATCAATAAATAGACCCCGGAGAAGATGATGATATTAGTGAAGTGAAAGTAAAGAATAACTGTCACGAAATGTTTATAATGAAACATCAGCCACCAAATACCCCCAGACTAATTCTCCTCCTCCGTACCATGTGCCACACCACGAGGTATAAAAATATAAGTAAGTGCCGTGTTAAATGGTGGTGGACTCCACACAGACTAGCTGAGAAGGTGCGGAAGGTCAGTGTCTGCATCTCCAGCATAATAGACATGCTTAAGGAGCGCAGTGTACAATGCACAGCTCTAAGAATACACAAGGCATATCACTTGCACCGCCACGGATGCCAAGCTATTACTGGCAACCAGTATGAGCTGCCCTGAGAAAGTGCCCTGCAACATCAACCATAAGGAGGGAGGGGGAAAAAAAGAAAAAAAAAAAAGAGAGAGAGAGAGAGAGAGAGAGAAGCCAGTGGTCTTCATGAACTGTGACTGACACTGTTATTTTTTCCACAACATGGATTTCAATTAAAGCATTGTGTGTCAGCTCACCTCTGTTTGTTGACTGTGTGGAGGCGATAAATCAGTTAGCGTGATACATTACACCGTTGTTTCTTACACCGCTTGAGTGCTTGCAGATGGAATAGTGGCATTCATTGGGGCCAGGGCCCCTGCAGCACTGACTAAACAAAACAAATGAAAGAAAAGATGGCGAGGATTAACTATCACAAATGACTAGTGAAAATAGAAACATCACAAAATTGAGAGCTAAATAGAGACATATTCAGAGTGTGTGTCTGTGTGTGTGTGTGTGTGTGTGTGTGTGTTTAAGACATTTAGGTCTGGGGGGGGGGGGGCTGCTGCTGCTGATAGAGGTCAAGAGGTCAAAGGGTATGGCAACGGTGCGGAGAACAAAGAGTCTTGGAGGAACAGGAAAGCTCCTGGGAGCCAGCCGATAGCAATCTGACCTGGGCAGTTTTTCCGCTGGCTTCACATGTAGTGCCAGGGAGAGAGAGAGAGAGAGAGAGAGAGAGAGAGAGAGAGAGAGAGAGAGAGAGAGAGAGAGAGAGAGAGAGAGAGAGAGAGAGAGAGAGAGAGACGAATGGGGCAGCCAGACAAACAGGGACAATAGTCAGGGCACTGGGATGGAAGTGAGGGCATACCTTACTGTAGCTAAAGGCCACCATGTGCTCTGCTCCTGCTAGCTTTGACATTGGGACACTTCCCTCCAAAACAAAGCTCTATGCAGGGCCGGTTCTAGCCTTTTTGGTGCCCTAGGCCAGATTTGAGTTTTGCCCCCCCTTTTCTAAAAAAACAAGAGAAAACCGAAGAAAAAAGGTAAAAAATGTATTGTGACGCCCCCCCTGATGTTTGGAGCCCTAGGCGACCGCCTCGTTTGTCTATGCCTAAAACCGGCCCTGGCTCTATGGGCAGAACTCCCAGCCTGTTGCTCGGCATGAATTCTTCCTCTTTGGGATACTTTGGAAGGTACATCTGTTTCATCAGTGACGGTTTTTAATAGTGCTGGCAAACTTAATGCTTTAACTCAAGTGATTAATATATATAAATTAACTTAGATTAATCCTGGTGGATATGGGTTCCACTTTCACGGCATGTATTATGTTCAGTTTCAGATAGAAAATGGCTAGGCTATCAAGTCAAACTAAATGGCCTAGCTCCTCAATGTCCAACAACAGCAGAGGGTTGATATTTGGGGGATCTGTGGGGGTAGGGGATAGGTGTGAATTGCCCCATTTGAGAAAAACAAAATCAGCTATTTAGCATCAGGGTCTTACCAGGACCTTACCAGGCAAATTAGGGTCCAACATAACCTAGCATCCAAATTCTTACTGAAGGAAATGAGTTGTGATTAATTAAAAGTGATTAATCATGGCAAAATTTTGTGATTAATCAGATTTTTTAAAATCGTTTAACAGCATTAGTTTTTAAATCTAAGCATGAAAAAAATGTAAACCTTTTTTCGTCTTGGGTGTGACAGGTGTTAATTCCTGTCTCTGTGGATGATGGATAAACAGGCGATGTGGCTTTGTGTGCATATGTTTGCATACTGCACATATCTACTTCCAAAGCAAAGGTCTTTGGTCTGATGTAAATCTATAGAAATTAATCTTTCCTTCAGCTACTTTGATATACAATACTGTACACACGCAGTTTAGGCCTACAGTACTTTGGCCAAAGAATTCAATGTAGCCATGTATCCTTGTTTTTACGGGCTTATTTTGAACAATAAAAGTTCTTATATGTACTTGCACATTATATGCAGTGGATTGTATGCATGTTGGCGTGTATGTGACTTACTCTGAAGCTCTTTCATAGATATGATCTGTAAATTGGACTACTTTACTTTGATCCAGAGGCTGTTGGCTACTGGCGGCTTCACCTCAACATCATCTGTTTGGGGTTGTATTGGCATAGGGGAGGAGGAGGAGTTGTACCCACAAAATGTGTAACACCGTTTTTCTCTTTTTTTTCAGACCAAGGACCACTTTGTCCAAAAATTCATTTTAAGGGACCACCTGCACCTGCACCCCTCCTTGAGTCATGTGTGTCCTGTTACTTTGACTCTCAGTAATGATGTTACTTTGGGGTCATGTATAAAATACTGTAACTTGTTTGAAAACCCTGACTAAATTCACATAATTTAATAGACATTAAGTGGCACTAGAGCTTGCTCACGGATCAAACTTTGAGAACCACTACATGCGAGAAATAAATGGAAAAGAAAAAAGAGCCATTGGGTAACATGATATAGCATAAACATGAATCATTTGCTAGCATTATATTTACCAATAACTGAATGTTATTAATGAGTTCATACATAGCCTTATCATGAGATACACTGAGGTAAAAAACAAAAACAAATTGGCAATAGGCTACACACTACTGAGTCACAATGAATGCACTGTGGCATTTGATGGGTCCGAAAATAACACAGGCCAGATACAAATATCTAATTCTGCAGTTAATATTCATGATTTGACAGCTTGCAGCTTGGTTCAGAGGCTGAGGCTGAAGACAATTAACGGTACCATTAAGGCAATCTGTTATAGTTGTTTGTATGGTTAGGCTATGTTATAGTTATATGGTGGTTGTTGTTGTTATATTTTTATTTTCCCAGCCTAGTTTTAAGAGGTTGTTATTTTATTTTTGCGTGTTGTAGGCTACGCAGAGGGACAAGTAGCCTAAGTTTGAAATCCTCGTTTGATCAGTCTAACTTTGTTGAATAAGTTGTGGAAATTCCTAAGCCCACAACTGACCTATAGCCTACCTATCTTGAATAAAACTGCGTTTTCATTGTGTCAAATACACCCCTAATCTAAACAGCCTATTACTTCTAAACATTTCCCCCGAATGTTTTTTAGATGGGTTAGGTTGGCTAATAACAAATAATAGTGAGTGTGTGTTTTAGCAAATTAGACACGAGGTGTGCAGAAAGAAAGACAGAAAGGGCATAACAAAATAGGCTACTGACATTCTTACAATGGTAACGGTAACAGCAGGTGCGCAGCGCGGTGGTAAACGTGAACCATTTGCAGCCTCTGGAGTCAGCACCTGATTTCCTGCTTGCAAACATGTGCGCGGCTCAGTCAGCCTTCGCGAATGTGCTGCCTAGCGTCTGTGATTAGGGCGCTGGTTCCGTCTCTGATTGTTGGTGGGTTCCTACCGAATGGAGCCCCTAACCACAAAGTTCCTCCACGCGAGATTCAATTCCGCCCTCTATGGCATAACCTTTGCTCCTCAGGAGAACATGACAGGCATAACAGTCTTGCGAATGGGGCCCTTATGCTATTTCTTTTGCCTGTAGGTTTGTGGGTTGCTGGCAGACGCTTTTTATTTTAAATCAAAAGCAGCGTAACACAAACATCCCAAGCAGGCCTTAAAATCTTGAGAAAATAGGCTCTGAGTGTAGCCTATTATAAGTCAACTAAAAGTGTGTTAAATCTACTGCAAATATACAACTTTTTTATCCGATATGTGAATATTTGATTGATAGGCCAATGCTATATCATATCATTTTAATCTGTGCATAAATTCTTTGATATTTCTATCTAACACTAATTAAAAGAACTTGCTTTTGAAAAAATAGACAGTAGTCCTACAGAGTACTTCTGTCTCATTGGCCTACGAACTTTTAGTGCAGTCCATCTTATGATGGACACTAAATGGTAAACTGAACTCCCAACTTGGAGCAACAAAGAGCACAGAAAGGCACCTCCATCTTGTGTTCACAGAGAGTCATTACATCCACCCAACCTAATGGCAAAGCGGTAGCCTAGAACTCTACACGTAGCCATAGTCTGGCTCGTCAGCCTAGCAAAGTGGGTAAACCATGGAACAAATCTGATACCACCCACAGAGATTCTATTTGATGGGAGTCTACTTTTCTGAACGATTATCAATATAGGCTACTTTATAATGCAATCATTGTATTTGTACTGGACCTATTCTGTTTATTAAGAGTGATTGGTGTATGTAGGAGACTCAGATTTTTTATTATGGAATTATTTGGTATGACAACACACCTGGTTAGTTTGAAAATTTTGATATATCAGATGAGGTGTAAAAAAAAAGAAAGAAATGCAAACAGGCTTAGTTTGAGGGACTAGTTAAGGACACCATTGTTCTTTGACTGATGAAAATTGCTATTCACATTATAAATACTATAAATTGATGAAAAAAGAGGAGAACAGACCAATATACTAAGAAAGAAACCAAAATTTTTTATTGTTGCAGGGATTATCAAAAACCTCCCACCATAGTTCACGATCACAAGTGTTCTCCTTAAAAACACCAATGAAAAAAGCTAACACAGCCAACCTTACATTCCAGAAACAGACAATAGAAAACAAAAACAAAAACAAAACAAAAAAAAATCACAAATGAAATCAGACTGTCCACATCACATCCGGGGTAGGTGATTAGTTGCCTACACTCTGCAGTAGGGTAATGTTGTCTCCTTTCAGCATTATCCGTCCTGTTGGAAACATAAGACCAAAATTTATTTAATAAAACATGCTTTTAGTTTCTTTTTATTGCTTAAGTGCAATAACACAGAGGAGAGGATACCAATAGGCCTCCTTTAAAAATATAGGTCTACCTGATTTTTTTTTAATTTTTAACAAATAAATTAAGTAATAATAACAATAAAAAATAAATAAATAATAATTTAAAAAAGCAGTACTAAGAGAACTCGTAGGCAGATTCAGATGCCAGAAAATATCTGTGAAAGCTCTTCAGGTGGGATATCTTTGTTTACAAAAAGCTTGGGTAACACTTTATTTGAAGGTACCATCATAAGAAAAACATGACACTGTCATTAACTATGACATGACGTTCGGTCATAAACATACCCTAACCCTAAACCTAACCATGATAAATACTGGGTGACACTTAATGGCAGAAGTCATGACAGGTGAATAAAGTTTATGACAGATTCATGACAACGTCATGTCATAGTTACTGACAGCATCATGTCAGTCTTATGACGGTACCTTCAAATAAAGTGTAACCAAAGCATGTAAATAAGGCACATTGTTATCTCATGACTACCTTGTGACAAAATCATTGCATAACATTATCCTGACACAATCCCATCATTTTTTTTTTTTTTTGCATGGTTGTGTTGTCAAAGACTAGTATTTCCATTGAAGGACAAATTCGATCGATTTCAATAAGAGGTCTATTCCTCAAGATACTTGAGATGTGTCAGTACTGGAGATGTAAAATGTTTTGATCCAACGCATAGGTTTAGATGGTGTTTTATAGGTAAAGAATAAGTACTTACAGGTAACCCATGGGACTGTGTTTTTAACACCTTAACATGTTCAAAATGTTGCCCCAAAAGCTATGCAACATCAGCAGACACCTTACAACAAAGCACTGTCGTGAATGTGACTACAAATGACTAAAAAAGTGGTTCAAAACAGTGTTTATGCAAGCATCCACATAAACATTGACTTTGAAAATGACAGTTTTAACCACTTTTAAAGTATTTTTGGACACAGTACAGTGCTGTGTTGTCAGGTATCTGTTGATGTCTTAAAACAAATTGTAGGTGCATCAGAACATTCTAACTGACCAGCAATTCAGAGAAAATAAACTGTCTACTGAGAGGAGTAAAAACCCAGAGCACATCTCAGTAAAACCTGAATAAAACCAGCGCAAATCTCAGAATTTCCTCAATGCATGTCTGGGGTTTCTGGCGGGTGTTGGGATTCAGGAAAAGCATAATCTTACCGAGAGGCTTCCTGTTCTTGGTCTTCATGTGTACTTCTTCTGCGTCATCCAAAACCAGGTTCATGTATTCATCAAAGCCCTGGAAAATGCAGTATGCTTTACATGGACATATTTGACGCTTAAAGACTCAATCCTCTCAAAATATCTTTTCTCCATTTAAAGAAGAAACCCAGTAGGACTCAATCACTAGTCCTATTATTTTACATTTACAAGATAATTTGGTGCAACGTAGAATTTACAAAACAGCAGTCAACGCTACGATTGGGGGACAAGAAAAATAATTAGTGTCAGTTAGTGTCAAATGTGGATCCTCGATAGGTCCAAATTTGACCAAATTCTCTCGTTCCCATACCGAGTAATGGCTCACACCAGATTTCTTCTTTAACTACTACAGCCTGCTGGTGGCTGGACAGAAAGAAGCACCAGGCAACTTGAAGTTCTACGGAATTCTACTATTTATTATGGCACATCCAAAATAAATCAAACCCAACATAAATTCAGTACAGGATGAGACACACAAGGACTTACAATAATGCATCCTTCTATCCTCATGTTGACCTGTTCATAGAGCCAGACTTGAATACGGGACCGCTATGGAAAAACAAAAATTGCATTATTTATCAGTGAAGCCAAATTTAACTTCAATATTAACTTTCAGACCCAAAGGATCAAATTCATATCAAGCAAAATATTAACACAGACAGCAAAGGGAAAACAACAATTATCAGCAGCAATCAAGCAATCAGTAGGTTGATCAACTAAGACTGGAAAGGAAAACAACGCATGTTAAGAGGGGTGTAAGATCAGAACCCATAGAGAAAGCGACAAAATAAAAACATGACCTCAACCCAATAACGCTACCACTGCATGCATTAGCCCGTTTGTGGTGATGATTAATATTATTATTTAGATTTTTATTATTGAGATGAAAGATTAATGAGAATCAGTAGTGAGGAGAAGAATACTTACATTTTGAAGATACCTGAAAATTAAATTCTGTGCAGGTGGTCAAAGAAAACATACAACAAAATGTACTAAAAAAATTAGTGCAGATGAGCCCACAGACTAGCAATGTTAACACTATGCTAACTAACTCGCGGGTTAAGCAAGTTGCTATTTCATTATGGAGCATGAACCTACTTGCAATTAGAATTTGAAACATAAGTTTCCATACTACCTTCCACTCTGAAATCACATATTAACACATTACAAAACTGAAATGTTTGCTTAGAACTTGCAACCTCGATGAGTTAGACCAGCTACGGCTAGCTTGAGCCTAAGTTTGAATGAAAAAAGACTCCCGGAGAATGGGGCCCACATGAAAAGGATACAATCGGCTGAACCATAACCTTCTGGACCTTCTGTCCTTGTCCTCGGTAGGCCATCGTTTTAAAGAGTTAGGCGTTTAGAAGCAGAAAATGATTTTGTATAACTATTGCAGCAATTTGCGCGGCGACGAAATCTTCACGTTGCTTTCAGAAATTTAACTCTTCCGGGTTAGCCAAGAAGGAAGGCATTCTTCTGTTATGTATGAAATGGTCAAAATAACAGTCCTAGTCACAGCGCCGCCTGCCGTTCGGAAGCTGAGCTGCAGGAGACATCACTTGACAGGAAGATGCAGGAGACGCAGGGATTGGAGGTTGAAGTGATACAAGAAGCTCATACGGCATACATACATATGAAGAGTTCAGATGCAAAACCCCCTAACTCCACTTGACCACTTTTTGAGAAAAAGGCCATTTTTTATCAGGCGTTTACAGTGTTTTGAATGTAAACAGATATTTTAGACACGGCGGGGAGCAGGTTTTATTTTATTTTTTCACACAAACATTTCATTTACATAATTCTAGATTTATACAGGATTCACACAATATCATTAACTCAGTTTTCACAAAAATGGTGTTTAGGGGGTTTTGCATCTGAACTCTTCATATATAACTCTCTCATATAACTAGGAATTGTTATTAAATGTTCAGATAGGAAGGACAGAATATTTTCTTTATGTGGCTATTTTAGGCAAGATGAGCATTTGAGATAGCAAGGCTGTAAATACTGGAGCAGCACATCCAGGGGTGTTGTTTCCCAAAAGTATAGTTGCCATTGCAACGCAATTTCTTGAATTTCCCCTTGGGGATCAATAAAGTATCTATCTATATATTGCCAACCAAGTTACAACTTTTAGCTATCGGTAGCAACTACAGTGTATGCCAACAGGTAAACCCTGTTAGCCTTGACAGTGTCTCTGAGTGCTTTCAATGTTACTGACCAAACTCATATTCTCGTAAAAGATGTTTTGTTTTATTATTTACAAAGACTTATACAACAGGATTGAAGATGAGAACCAAAAGAAGTGAACAGAGGCGTTTAACTCATATTTGACATCAACAAATATGTGGCAACACACAGAATGAGAAAAGCACAAAATACAGATCATCAGAGGAGACAAAAGGTACAGGTATTGCAACCAGTTAAGCAACCATCAGACAGCTCAAGAGTAGTCCCTGAGAAGCGGTTTTCAAGCCATAATCGTGACTGAAGGAGTCAATACAACATGGTCCCTCAAAGCAAGGTGTCAAAGAATGAGAAGATGCCGGTGAGAATCTAACCAAACGAACACAAAAAGCCATCTCAAGAGAAGGATGGACATAAACACAAAAGTTTCATGGATATATCAAATATTAAGGAACTATGGCTTTAAGCATCAGGGGGTCTGAAACTTGCGTTTCATACTGATCACATTTTCTTGGGCAGACACACATCAGTGGGCATTTCAATTCAAAAAAAAAAAAGAAAGAAAAGGAAAAAAAGAAATTCAGGAGACAAATAACTTTGTACATGATTCGTAACACAAAGAGAGCAAAGGAGACGTTCCTGGGTGGTGATGGGTAACTTCACGTTGTTGAGCCAGCCCTGTTCCTCCATGCCGTGTCTCTCTGACGCTTGATGTTTGCATACACAGTATACGGAATAAACCAACATGATTCTCCTCCTCCTGGGGAGTTCTAGAGTTCTAGTTTAACTCCACCCCTTTGTCCAGCTACTGAGGCTGGGGGGAGGGGCTTTCTTGCTTCCTCTACAAAGCTGAGTCAACAACTTAGCAATGAGCAAAACAAAAATCTTTTTTTCTCTTTTTTGAGGAAAAGAGACGCATTGGGGGAAAAAAAAAGTCTTAAAATTAACAGCACTAAAATATTAAAATAATTACATTGCAATGCACCCAACTCAAATTAAAACCAAGTGCAACAGAGTTCAGTTTTAAAATGAAAATGACTTTTAAAAATAAAGAAATGTTTCTTTCTTTTTCCCATTATTTGATGGCAGTAACAGTGGATAAGACGTTGAGTGAGTGCAGAGAAGGTCTCGTCAGCTCTTCAGCTGCCAATCATCTCTGACAGTTCCAGCAGAATGTCGTCCTCGCCCTTGTCAGGCTCGAGGTCCACCTCGTCGTCCATCTCAAACTCATTGATCAGTTCGTCAAAGTCGTCCACGGCAGAGGTGCTGGAGGCGGCGGAAGTGGAGGCAGCTCTGGGGGTGGTGGTGGTGGTGGTGCTTCCCTTGCGTGCCCTCGCCTTCGGCACAGAGGGGCTAGGGATGACAGAGCAGAGATGTCAAAAATAATTCTACATTGTTACACTGGTTTCACACTGTACATGTCCATCAACAGATCTCATTGACTTTGCATGGCGTGCATGGCATGAAAGTGGGTCTGTCCGTTCCTTTGCTTTGATCAAAAAGTTGAGAAATGTTCATTTCTTGGGGCAGAAACGGATCCCTCAGCCAATCAGATTGATTCCCCCTAAGTGAGACACGCCCTCCGTTGTCCTTTGACGGACGTGTACAAGCATTAATGCACCCTCATACATCTCTCATACTGTTACTTAAAATCTGCATTCACAAAATTCTTGAAGTTGGGAGCATATTACAGAAATTCCCCATCTTAACTCTTAAAGGTTTAATCTGGAGTGAATCAACATGTAGCGCTATTGAAAGCCACCTCAATGATTGAATTTTGTGCATCATAGACCGAGTTTGCAAAACGGCAGTTA
Organism: Sardinella longiceps; assembly: GCA_027497455.2. Classification (NCBI taxonomy): domain Eukaryota; kingdom Metazoa; phylum Chordata; class Actinopteri; order Clupeiformes; family Clupeidae; genus Sardinella; species Sardinella longiceps. Next base: position 4,406,054 of record JAODXP020000013.1, on the reverse strand, counting down.
ACACTCACTGAATGAGGTATGTCAAAAATGAAACCTCAATGATCGAATTTTGTGCATCATAGACCGAGTTTGCAATACGGCAGCTAACACTCACTGAATGAGGCATGTCAAAAATGAAACCTAATAGATTTGCTTTCGTTTTGACATGCCCCATCTATCATCTGTGTTTTTCAGATGAATCATGATTGGATGGAAGGACTAGACTGCTCACCTCTGAGGGACAGCCATGAGATTCTCCACGGAGTTGCTTGTGGGAGTGACGGGGCTCTGCTCAAACACAGGGACCGTCTGAGGCTCGTCGCTCTGCTGCGTGTAGCCTTCCACAGCCGAGCTGCTCACCACTGGACCCTGGAGGGGACCTGGAGCAGACACCTGTAAACAGCAATCAGTTGGATGCCATTAGTGAACATAAAATCAGTAGAGCCTCAGTAGAGGTGGACTTCAGTGGAATTAGTATGGAATTGTCATCTTAGTGGGGTTTTTTTTTTGCATGTGCTGTATGAGAGTCATTAAAACTGGCTGAAAAAGAAATAAAGGTAGACAGGCAGATAGTCAGAAAGAAAGGCAGAAAGAAAGACAGAAAGAGACAACGACAGAAAGAATGACAAAAAGAAAGAACGACAGAAAGAAAGAAAGAAAGAAAAAAAAAGATTGAAGAGGCCCATGATGGAGCACTGATACTAAAGCCTCACCTCAGAGCGTTTGCAGGGCGGTTCCTGCAGCTCAGAAGCTTCTCCGCCAGCAGTGGCCGCTGCGCTCAGGGGTTTCACCGCCGCAACAGCAGAACCCTGGCCAGCGGCTGCCTTCCTCTTCTGGCCCGGCCGCACGTGTGCAGACGGCTTCACAGAGGAGGACTTCACCACGGGCTTCACATTCACCTTGGGCTTCACTGCAAGGAGGGAAATGCCAGGGGGATGTTAATGCTTGGGGAAGTCTAAGTGTTAATTTACAATAGTATGACATGATGTGACCTGACAGGCACTTCAAAACCTGGGAATGGTTGTGTTTCTGTTGCATAAGTCTTTGACAGAATCTCTGCATTAAACAAACAAAACAAAGCAAAAAAAACAAAGGAAAACTTCACCCTACCTTTATTCTCTGGGGACTTCTTGAGTGGGCTGGTCTCCAGGGTAGTGTCTGGTTGAGCGATGCTTGAAACTGGGGCCTGAGGGACAGGTGCTGGAGCTGGAGCTGGGGCAGCAGCAGTGGCAGTGGTGGTGGTTTTTGGCTTCTTCGCCAAGGGCTCTGGGGTGTCCGGCTGGGCCTGAGCCTGCGCTGTGCCTGAGACAGAGGTCTGCTGGACAGGCAAGGGAGCAGGAGCAGGAGCTGAAACAGAAGCCGCAGCGGCAGCGGCAGCAGCAGCAGCAGCAGCAATTGCAGCCGCCTTGGGCTTCTTGGCCAAGCTCAATGGTGTCTCTGGTTGAGCTGTGCTCGAGACAGGCGTCTGCTGGACAGGCAAGGGCGTGTGGGTTGGGGTCGGAACAGGAGCAGGAGACGGAGCAGGTGCAGCAGCCATCTTCGGCTTTTTGGCCAAACTCGCTTCAGGGTCTGGCTGTGGTGCGGCTGAGACCGGCGTCTGCTGGACAGGCAGGGTAGGGGTGGGGGCCGGGACAGGTGTTGGGGTGGAGGCTGGAGCAGGGTCTGCAGCTGCTGCAGTCGCCCTCCCCCTTTTTGCCAACCTCACAGGCAGGTCTTTGGGACCCACATTTGCAGCAGCAGCAGCAGCAGGGGGTTCGGTGGTGTGGGCAACAGCGACTGCCACTGCAGGCTTGGCCGGGACCACCTTGGGCTTGACAGTGATGCGTTGGCGGGCAGGGCCAGAGGATGGCTGGCTGATTGTCGGCGTGGAGGTGGAGGTGGTGGTGGTGGTGGTGACTGTGGCGGTAGCCGTAACGCTGACAGGCTGCTTCTGGGTAGCAGCAGAAGCCTGGTTAGCAGCGGAACCCTGGGCTGCCTCCTGCTCCAGCTGCTGCTTGCGGAGCTGCTTCTCCCGCATGATCTCCTGAAACGTCTTCACCTTCACCGCACCCGAGCCGGAGCCCGAGGCTGAGTCTGCACGTGCTTTCTCAACAGCGGGGGTTGAGGCTTTCCCATTGGCCACCGCCTAAGGAACACACATATCACGGGTTATGGATTTATTTTTCTATCCATTTAATTTATTTATCCATTTATTTATTTCCATTCTTCCTTTATTATTTCTATTATTCTGTATTATTTCTATTCTTCATTTATTTATTATTATATTCTTTATTTAGTTATGGGTTTAGAGGCATCACAAGTTACAGGTTTACAAAACGTCAGCATGTATGCAGATGTTTTGTGTACCAAAACAGTAGAATGCATCAATGCAAGGTATCTTACCTCCCCGCCATCTGTAGACTTCTTAGGCAGCTCAGCTGGTTTCTGCACTTTGGAATCAGATGATGATGATGCTGCTGAAAAGCAATCAAAGTGATCAACCATTGATTCACTGGTCCCCAATGATTTAGAAACAGTTGGAAGAGGAACTGTACATATTGTGTTGTAGCTTGATTGTTATCCCTCTTCTTGTAAGTCGCTTTGGATAAAAGCATCTACTATGGTAAATGCATGAATACAAATGTAATGTAAATATGAGGCTTACCAGGGGAGGGTGTTTTACTGATGCGCAGGAATCGCCTCTTGTTGGGGCCGTCTCCATCCTCAGACCCAGACGAAGAGCTCTGAGTCTGGGCAGCAGCAGGGGGAGGAGTGGCACTCTGGGCCTGAGCTCCAAGCCTGGCTGCCTTCTCCCGCCGGATCTCCTCCAGGGTCTTCACCCGCAACTGGCCACCGGGCTGGACTGGAGCAGCAGGTGGTTTGCTGGCGCTCACTGGGGTGCTCACTGGTGTGGTGGTCTCTGGAGTCTCTTTCGGTTGTTGAGAACCGCTCGCGGCTTCGGTCACCACTCGCACTTTCCTCTTGACTGGCCCCTGCTGTTTTTTGGCGAGGAGCGTCTCGCCAGTGCCGGCAGCAGCCATCTTGGGTGGTTGGTTGCTGGAGGAGTCACCAGAGGCCTGGGCCTTGGCAGCCTTTTCCTGCCGAATCTCCTCCAGCGTCTTGATGCGGATCTCTCCGGAAGGAGCCGGCTGGCTGGGGGGCGCAGGGCTGGGGGCTGCGGGGCTGGGGGCACGGGCAGACTCAGCAGGCTGGCCCAACCTCTCCCGCATTGACCTTACGCCTGAGGGACACAGACAGACAAGCTCAGCAAAACTCCCAAGCCCAGCACTGAGGAACACTTGGATGAAAGTGTAGAAAAGAAAGTGCTGAAAGCACAGCCAGACATCACAGGCTCAGAAAACACTGAGGGACACAGAGCAACAAGCTCAGAAAAACACCTCAACCCTCACTGAGGAACACTTGGAGGAAAGTGTAAAATAAATAATAATAATCATAATAATAATAATAAAAAAGGATTGAAAGGCACAGACATCACAGGCTCACGAAGTGAAAGCCTTATCACAGGAGCCTTAACCCCTTCAAACATTTAGTAAACCAGCTGATCCAATTAGCACAAGCCTTAAGCCAGGTAAGTCAGCTAATTAGCCTAGCAACGTCATCCATTTTAAGTGCATAGACACTCTTCTGCAATCTGTGTGTGTGATATGACCGTATATGCTTTTTGAAGAGTACAATCAACACCAGTGGTGTTTTTTCGAGTGTTGAATACTCTGTCCATTTAACTACTTACCCTGCTGAGGCGGCTGGTCAACGCTGAGGTCTTCGTCTGAGCCACCCACTTTCCCGCCCAAGCGCTGGGCCAGGCTTCGCTTCAGAGGCAGCTCGCCGTCGACTGCCGTACCTGTGGAACAAACAACAACTATCAGCACAACTGCACACCTCCACCTGTGTCTATGTTCTATCTAGACCACGCAGAGTGGTGGGGAACATGCCTATCCACTTACCGTCATTAAGTGTTCTCTTGTCAAGGCGATCCATAACTCCTAACTTTCCTGCTTCGACTGGGCCTGTGGGAAGATGAATATCAGAGGCACGCTCACACAAACAAACAAACAAACAAGCAAGTAATAGCAGGAGTTACTGCAGTTCTTTGAATTGAAGCGTGAACACCGTCTTACGGTTCTTGGCGGTGAAAAGTGCTGGGCGGGAGATGGAGCGCATGTTCTCCTTCTCGCCAGCGCTGCCGTTGTTGTGCTGGCCTGGAACTGTGAACCCTGCTGCTTCTGGAAGCAAAAACACGTCATTGGAGCATGAGGGGAACAAGTTAAATGGACAGTGCAGCTTTCTATGTATATTAGCTCTTCTACAGTATACAGCAATATTTATTCTTTATTTATTTATGCTTAATTTATTTTTATACATAATATATTTCAACAATGCAAGCATAATCATTGGAGTCAGTAGACAAAGCATTTCACGGCACACTGTACATTGTGTATGTGACCAATAAAATTTGAATTTGAAGGCCAAACGACCAGACAGTTTCACATACCTGCTTTCTTCAGACTGGCCTTTAAGGCTTTACGAAGCCGGATCTCCTCCAGGGTCCGCACGTTGAAGTTCAGAGAGTCATCTACATATGAGAGGGAATCACATAAGATATAATAACCAGTAGCAGGAAACAACGCAGCAAGTCCTGATAAGGGCTTGATGACTGCATAACATGACATTATCTTTACCTTTAGGACCCATGATCAACTTCCTTGGGGAGGAAGTTTTGGATTTATCTTCTCCTTCCTCCGAGAATTGATCTGCTCATGCAAACAATGGGATTTAGTGTTACAGACTCGTCGGTTTAAAACAAAATAGTTGTTTCAGTAATACTTGGATCCGTTTCCCAAAAGCATAGATGCAGTGCAATTTCCCATTGTCAAGGGCTGTATTCTCCCAGGTGCTTAAGTCCCAAAAAGTGCTTAGTGCAGGCTTAAATGCATGGAACTAAGCACTTTTTTGGACTAAAAACACCTGGGAAAATACTGGCCTAAGTAGGCAACTATGCTTTTAGACAACGGACGCCTGTCCATCTTGTACGAATAAAAACCTACCATCTTCGTCCTCATCTTCATCATCAACAGGGTTAATGACCACTGGTGGGTGGGTTGGACTGGGCACATTCTCTTGCGTGTCAGCCTTGATGACGCCACGCAGCTGGGGGTTAGCGGGATTGGGGGCTGGCTCGTCTTGTGCTGGCTCCTCCTCACCGTCCTTCTTCAGCACTTGAATGCCTGGGGGGGCTGGAAGAAAAATGATCAATCTCTTTTTTTAATAACTTCTCACACTTTCATGCGCACTGAGGTTTGCCATAAAAGAGCTCAATGTTCATGCTAGCCAAATCTGACTTTCCTCGACTTTGAAGCTAGAGTCAGATCACTATTACCTGAGTACTACTCTTAACTGTGAAATTTTAATGATTGTAAAATTTAGTGTGCAACATTCTATCACCAATGAAATGTTCTGGTCATTAATGGACAAGAATCTGAAGTCATGGTGTTTTTGACTGACCTTTATTGGCGGGAACAAAGACTCCGTCTATGAGGCGAGGTTTCTCATGGAAGAACGCACAGTGGGGCTTCTGGCACCCCATGGGCTGATTCTCCCAGTAGCAGGCGATCTCCTTCCTGTTTTTCTGTTGGCAGGGTTTCGAACAGAACCATTAAACATCGCCCAAGAAGTGCCTAAAGTTTAATAATTAAAACCACAAGAGCAATGTGGATGGCTATTCTATAGAAGTGCCTAAAGTTTAATAATTAAAACCACAAGAGCAATGTGGATGGCTATTGTATAGAAGTGGGCCAGATAGAGAGAGAAATGCTGACTGCTCACCTTGATCTCCATGTGGCGGAACTTGCACACCTTACGGAAGCAGCGGTTCTCCTGCCAGAGGCTGCACACCATCTCGCTGCCCATGGCTGCTTCGCAATGTCTGAACGGGCAGCTGTCGCCCTATCAGAAATAAAATAAACGCATGATTAAATAAAAAGATAAAAACTCTGAAACTGAAATTTATGCTACCATTAAACTCAGAAGGTTTATTTTTTATTATTATTATTTTAGAAGCTTACCTTGGTGCAGGTTGAGTAGTAGAAGAAGTAGCAGTCATCACCGTGGTTGGTCATGCTGGGACAGGACAGGTGACTCTGGATCCTCTCACTGGCTGTCTCCTTCAGGGCCCGAGCTCTCCCTGACAACACAACAGCACATTTCATCATCACAGACTTGCCTCTTGGCGAGCAGGAAAAAATGCAGCCGTTAATACTGTACGGGCAGGTCCCGGCATGGGGCAGGCAAAAGAGTCAAAAGTCAAAGACAAAGCAAACTTTATTGTCAATCAAGCTCCACAACAGTACATTGCAAGCAGACTGAAATTGCGTTTATCCAAACTCCAAATGTGCAACAACTTAAAAATTTGACATATTACCAAGATATATAACTGAACTAAAACTCACAACTCACTAGAACATAAAGTGCAATTTAATATCAAGATATCAGGTACGATAAGAGATATCACTAACTGTACGTTCACACCAAGAGCTACTAAAGCTACAAAATCGCTTTTGTAGCTCAAAAAAGCAGCTGCTAAAATTGTCTGTGTTCGCCCAAATTGCTCTATCGCTCATGACGTGCATGTTGTCATTCCATTAACATCACAGCGTTTAGATTTTACAGCTAAAACGCGTCATAGCTTATTTGCATAAAGTTACGTTTTTAGCTTTTTTTTAGTCGCTCAAATCGGCCAACTTTTACAGCTGGTAGCTTTTGTCGCTCTTGCCATAGAAAGTGAATGCGATTTTACAGCTTTAGTAGCTCTTGGCGTGAACGTACAGTAACAGTAGACAGTAACATATAACAAAAGAGTCTGCTGTGGTCACCTGGAGCGGTCGAGAAGAATCCCCCTTGCTCTTCTCGTAAGTGCTGTGGTCCGAGACGAAGCCGAAATCCTGAAGGAACACTTGATCCATGAGTAAAGAGTGTAAGCACGGCGAGACAGATGCTACTGCTCCCGTTCAACTGCCTGATCAACTATTACTGATCCACGGTGAAAGAGTCCTTTTTTTTTCTTTTTTATTAATAGTGGCAACACGAAGACAATATAGGGGTGGTCAAAGGGATGATGGTGGACAAAAAAACAAATCTTCGGAGTGGTTTCCTCAGGGAAGATAAAACCAAAGGGTGGGCATCAAAAATGTGAAATACTAAGGGAAGGAAAAGATCTTGTGTCTTCTGATAACTGGATTATTGAAGGGGGAAAAAAGTGCTGAGAGGAATGGGGTTGAAGGTGGACTTTTCAAACAAAATCAATAAGAGGTAGCCTAACAGATGAACGGTAAAAAAAAAAAAAAAAGTATAGGGGGGGCAGAATGTGGCATTCTTCCAGAACTCTCATTCCTTTCTTCAAAAAAGGGACTTATTCCATATCCAAAAATCTTCAGAAATGAAGAAGCTTCTTTACCTACACATAAGGAGAAAAGAAACACACTCCCCCGACATACAACAACAGATTCATTGCAAATGTTGCCATCTTTGAGGTGATCTGGGCCTGTAATGGGCTCTAGACACTGACATTACAGTGTGATACCCACAATAAATTACCTGGTGCCATTTTATTTTAGGATAGGCCTAATATGCATATCATCTGCAATTCCTTGACACTAGTCAACAATGCAACTGATGCCAAATCTAGCCTACTCCTCAGGCAATCAGTCGATCAAAGATCTTCATCCCCAAAGTTAGACTAGATGTCTACATTTGTCAGGTTACCAAACAAACAGCAACGTGACCATCTTAAAGTGTAAATGTCCTTGGAAATAGGTCTACAGGACAACTCTACGTTACTGAATCAAGATACATAGCAACATATTTCTGATTCAAGTGTAGGGATTTTGCATCATAGTCATCCGCCATCATATTACTTTCATAAACCCAACTGGGACAACTGTTCCTTATTATGGAAAGCAATGGTATGAGGGACTTATTGAAAACAATGGATGACAAATAAGTAGATTCAGAAAGAGTGGATCTACACATTTTAAGGGAGCAGACCACGAACTGGCAATAATCACCACAATGCATGGATTATCGTCAAAGTGTTGCGCCAGATCTCGTTAACGTTAGATAGTAATGACAGTACAGACAAGCAATAAGACTGTTTCTTTTACCAGAATTACTTGGAGAACGCGTTGTTCATCTTCAGCCGTTACTACTGCAACAAAAGGTCAACGTTAGCTAGCCTTATGTTCGTGTCTTTTACAGCAATCACCCAAGTCAGGCTATTCTATAAATATCAGTAACATTAGCTTGTCACACGGGTCGTTTCGAAACGTTACGGAAAATCACCTAATGTTAACGTTAGCAAGCCTTTCAGCCTTAATGCTAGCTGCTAGCTAGCGATTATTGTTCATGGCAGAGTAATGTAAACGTTACCATGAAAGTTACATTTACTTGCTTTACAGAGTTATCTACCTGTCACCCAATACATATCCGTATGAAACTTAACACCATTTATCGATTATCGTTAGCTGTTTAGCTTTTTGAGTTAACTGGTCGGTGGCGGGTAACATTAGCATTACAGAAGGCCTCCAATTTATCCTCAACATTAGCATTTTACACTAGTAGTTTGCTCTTTGGAAACTCATTGCTTATTAACTGTCTATAATATGTGGCTTACATCTGTAAACCAAAGCAATTTACAGTATTCACTTGACAAGTTAGCAAGCAACCATGCTCGCTAATGATAGCTACGCTAGCAAGCTATCTATCTAGCAAAATGAACACAAACGTTACCCGTCCCACAAATTTTGACGTTATCTTTGTTCGCATTACTTCGCTCAGACAGACAATACTTAGACGGAATTACTATAGAAATGTTTTTCTGTATATCGAGAAAATTACCCGTCAACTAAATAGAAATATTAACTAACGTTATCCGTTCTTTAGTTGTCGACGTCCGCTCCTCGGTCCTGTTCTTCTGACTACTCGGTTTCTTTCTGCAAGGAAGATGGCGACGGCTGGATAGTCCACTACGTAAACTACTGTAAACACCATAGACATACGCCTTTGCAAAAGATCTATTAACTAACATACACTTCCCAAGAGGAAAACTTACATGTATAAAGAAATCCCTCTTGAAACGTTATTTTACATTAGTAATCGAGGAACGACAGACACATGATTGACTTGTTGTCAAGTTCTATAAAAAAATTCTAGATTTCGAATCCTTTGACGTCATACTTCAGGCTACGTCAGGCAGGGTCATCTTTTTTGATGCACTTTTTTTTTTTTTACCATAGACTTTTCTTGTGCAGGAGTATCCAGTGTTGGAGGCTACTTTTAGCTAAAATCAGCAAAAATCATAGTTGGCAATACATTTTGCACTACTTCAATTAAATTGTTCAATGCTCATTGCTGGTATTGCAACTGCAGTAGAATAGCAAATTCTGATGTCTAGGATACAAGGAGTTGTAGCCTGTTTGTCACACACATGCAAATGATTACTAGTGTAAAAAATGCAGTGAACTTGCATCTGGTATTTTGCCTGCACCAACAAGAAGCAGCCAAGAGAAACAGGGACAGGGAAAAACTCCCTTACAGAAGAAACGTTGGGTAGATCCACGGCTCAGGGGCTAACCCAGGGGTCATGACAGGGGAGATGGGAAAGTGTGTTGTTGCATGTGGGGAAAAGGTCTTGGATGTGTGAATACAGCATAATCAAACATTTGATCCCACATACTAAAATAACCAAAAACAAACAAAGCAATATTGCAGGTACTTTGCTCACATATTCAATAGTTTATTCATTGGCAATTAGGCCTACATTGTTTCATTTCTTGAATCAGTCACAGTAAACCTCATTTCAGTATCTTATCAAATCCATGGGGCTGTGGAATTACGACTTAATTAATCAATCATTTATGATTCAATAATTAAATGGTTATTAGGCATACTGCTGTAGGCTTACAGGATAATGACGGAGGTTGACAGCCCCAGTTCCGGAAAATGAATGACCTGCCTAACCAAATCAAGAAATCAGTCAAAGAGGCCTTGTTATTTGAGGTCAACACGTGCTGTCCGTTGGAAAAAGAACAATAAAAATTTGATACCATCGGCAGCCTATACTGAATGGGAAAGAGGAAGATGAAATTGAAAGTGAATTTCTGTATCCCATTCAGTATAGTATTTGGTCTATGTTCGGTCTCATTCTTCCCTGAACAACAGAGCTACGGATTGATTGACACCGGATTACTTCTTGTTCAGCACCAATGTCATATGATTTTCTCATTATGAACACCCCGATGGTGGATGGATGACATCAGTTACGCAGGCATTGCTTAATTTCCTGAATCTTACATACAATGAAAACTCATCTGTTGGCCCAGGCACTCAAGAGTAGGGATATAATTCCCACTAATATGCTGTTTATGTTTCCTGAATGATTTGTCTTTCCCGCCGTGTTATGACCCTCGTCATCAGGGCACCATGCCAAGTGTGTGATGCCATCGGAACACTGGAACATTGAGTTTGGGTTGTTGGATTCTACATAGAATCCATCGGGTTTGTCGACACAGAAGTGGTTTGAAGAGACGGCAATGGTGAGGGGCTCACATGTGACTGAATGGGTTGTTCTGGCAGTTGAGGAGGTGTGACCAAGGAGTGTGACGTTGTAGGGGGTCTTAGTCGTAAGTGGATTGCTGGTCAAGTTTATTATAGAGAATGTTGTCACCGGGTCTTCAGTTGTCGATGGCAACTGCACTCCTGTGGAGGAAGTGATAGTTGAGAGAACTGTAATCAGATTCAGAAGGTAATATTATCTTAGCCTTCAGCAGTTTGTCTTTTTGCTTGACCTTGGTTTGACTCAACTGTCTTTTCATAATTATGTTTTTTTAAATTTCATTCTGTTCCTTGATATTTCCATCGTTAGAGATGAGTTGTCTATGTTTGTCTCCTGCGTCAGAGGCTATCTGCTGTTGCGTACCACACTGGCACGAGTCATGGTCTGATTCAATGTCGGATGTACTGTAACCTAAAATTTACCATAGCATTTCTGTAGCAGGCTAATGAAAAATTTGTATGATATGTGAAGATGGTTGAATAATAAAAAGTAATAGGCCATGTCAGTTGAAGTCACAAATTACAGTACAAAATAGTTATAGTTCTAGTGTGTTATATAGTAGTTATACTTAGTGACTATTAAGTAAACATCAGTTTGTGACTATAAACCTCACATCCAGGGTCACAGAAGAACTAATGTGATGATACATTGTGTAATTTGTATGGCAAAGATGTTGAGATGGTCACTATTACACCCGTGGCAGGATCTCATTCTAAATCCATGCCCCATATAAAATCTTTTTCTTACTTTTTATTTTATACATGGTATGTGTGACCCTATGTGGGTACTGAATGGCAGTGACTGTTCTATGCTTGTATTCTATGTCCATGTTTTTTATGTCTTTTGAGCACACTGAAGCAAATCCCTAGAAACTTGCACTAGTTGCATGGCAATAAAGTATTGAATCTTGAATCTTAAATCAAGATTTACTCTGTATGGAATTTCTCTTACCATTATCTAGTTGAGTTTTCAGGTATCTTGTCAAAGGTGAGCTCCCCTGGCCACAGAATTCTCCAGAAAAGTCATCCAAGTCAAGAGTCCAAACAACTGCTCCCCCAAGTTTATGTTCTTGTATGTATTGCACCTAAGAATACAAGGTTTTTGATGACTTACCAATACTGTATTAATTCAAGTGCATGCCAATTCTGTCTCAGAAGGCAAGGTGAATATTCAATTAGCCTACCTTATGATAGTAACTAGTCTGGTTGTCAAAACCCACCCATCCACGTCCCTTCACAGCAAATGGAACTTTCTGTTTATCAAGCCATTGTACTGTTGCACCCTGCAGGAATGAACAAATCTGAAGAAAAATGAAAGTATATTGTTTATAGAATTGGTGTCCGGGGACCCCCAGGGGTCTGCGGCACATTGCCAGGGGGTCTGTGAAAAAAAATTGCTACAACAAATAAACTTGTCTCGGTAGGGATGGAAATACTACTAAAACAGTTTGTTTGGCCATTTTAAAACAGTAAGTACAAAAAAACACTTCTGTAGTGTCAGATTTTCCACATGCAATTACAGTACAGGCGTATTTAAACTGCTGCATCTGAAAGAACAAATAGCTATAGGCCTACATTTTTTGCGATTCAGGGTCCCTGAAAAAGTTTGGCTCCATGAGGGGTCCCTGGCCCAAGAAAGTTTGAGAACCCCTGGTATATACAGTAGTAGTGTGACCTAAAGCAAATATAACTACATGAGGATGGTTGTTAGATCACCTCGTAGTGCGCCCAGAGACCCATCTCTTGAGTATAAGGTCCAGCAGCAGCAAAGCTACTAGTAGGGGCTCCAAGGCCATCGTCTGGGGAAGAGAGGAGAAAGGAGCGTCCAAATGTAGGGAACCCCATCAGAAGCTTCTCCACTGGGGCACCCCGTTCCTGCCAGTACAACATGGCCGAATCCTGCAGGACAAAGAATAAGGATTTGATTTGATTTATTTGACAAACTCAAAACAAAACAACATGATACAGATCATAGACCGCACCGTCTCTTTCAGCTAAATAGTCAGGATTACTCAAGAAAGCCCATAGGCTTGTATGAAGCTGTATTGAGATAGCTATTAAGATGATTTTCTTTTTTTTTTGTTCAAAGTTGGCTGACATTTTACTCCAGTTCATAAGCCAACTGAAGAAATCAGCGCAAACTCACAGTCTAAATACTCACTGGCAGTCTTGTGTATTGTACTCTCATGCATGGCTCTAAATATTAAAGTGTATGGCTCTTCTTCCATTAGGCCTATTGCATAGAATTAAACTTAATGCATGGTATGCCACCTTGCCTGACTCCTGTCTGTTTGAAAAAAAAATAAATAAAAAATTACCAGGCTCTATGGAGATAGTTAAAGATGATTTAATTAAATAGTTTTTCCATTACACATTGTAACCCAACAGAATATGCTGCTCTCAGCGGTGGCCAGAGTAGTTTCTCTGTCATTCTTTGACAGTGGTGACTATAAATTAACCTAACTCCACCAGATGGACTAGCTTCCGCAATTCCATCTGGGAATCATCCGTTGAAGAAGTTTCGGTTCGTTAGTTTCGTTTTCGTTCAAATCAACCAATCAACCAAATCAAGCCAAATCAACCAATCAGTCCAACGAAGCATATGACGTACTAACCTACCCGCTTCTCGTTGCGCCACACCTCAACCCGCCTCAAAGTCAACGCTGATTGGTTCGTTTGTTTGCCAACCTGCTCCAAATTCTCGTCAATGGAGAGTAGCCAGACTGAGCTGCGAGTGAAGACCTGAAGCTCGTGAGATCAGTTTGTTCTCACGAGGCTAACTATAGATAGGATCTAAACAGAATCCCTTGTACTGAAAGCCCATGCAATAACCTTGCCAGTGTTACATTGCAAGATATCTTCTGTGCTGACACCTGCAACTCATTTGCCTGGACTTGCCCATACTTCCTGTCACTGCGATCAAGTCAGTAAGGCCAAGGAGGCTACTTCCTCAACTCTCGAGCCCACAAAAATCAGGACCTAATGAGAAATGAGCATGCTGAAGGAAGCGAGCATGCAATGACTCTGTCCAGCTCTGTCCCAAAACATTGATAGAAGTTTGATTGCATTTGATAGACGTTTAAATTAATCTTGCCCGGAATTTAGCTATAATGCAAGCTTTGCCAGACCACAGTTCATTTCTGAATGTGGTCGCGCAAGCCATGCAGGCTAGCAACTCACACTTCCAGTGCATGGAAGCAAGAGCACATATTTGGATACTCACTACATTATAATGCAGACTCTCTCCTGTGTGATGTCCCCCACTATACAATGCACTGTGGTGATTCGTCAAACCCTCATGGCTTCCATGAAAGTCAAATGTCATGACGCTGATGAAGTCCAAGTACCTAAAAGTAAATAAATGAATGTGTTAGCAGTCTGTCCGTCTGTGGTGGCCGAATGGTGCTTAAAGGAGAAATATGGTGTGAATAAGTCAATAGCCCTGTTATTCCGGGTACCTGACTGCTGTCTTAACCAGAAAATTCCATGCTACATAGACCACATAACAAACCGATTACTAATGTTGACTGAATGGGACATAATGAAATGGAACTGAAAGTAAGTTGCCCCATTTAGCTGGTCCACTGCTCGGTCTATGTTATATCAAGTTTTCTTATTCTTTTTTCCTACCTCCAACATTTGGTGAGTTTGAACAACACGGCCATGGATTGATTTACACTGGCTTTCTCCTTTAAACTGCGGTTTGTGTGTGCGAAATCTTAGTCTGACTCACTGTGATATCTGTGGGACATCATAGCTCACATAAATGGTGTTTCTCTTTGCAGACACAGCAGCGCTGAGCATCAGCATTGGGGAACCACTGGCTTGGCTCTCAGCCTCAAAGGCCTCCACTAGCTCCTGGGCACATGAGGAAATCAACCATCAGATAAAGGTACTGTCATGTAGGAAATGATTCAAGACAGTAGGATACTCTTGGCTGGCCACTAACGGTACTTTCAAGAGATCAACATATTATCTGCAACGTGAGCATGTTACTGATAAAGTACTCTGCTGATTTTAGCAGGTGCCAAGATGCCTGGATATGTATTTTGCTTTGTTAACAAATATTTGTTCAATCAAAACATGCCCATATGACACTGTTTGCATAACTGAAACAGCAGAAAATGTGCAGTTGTACACATCAGCTGTCAAGCTGACACATATAGTCCTGGATCGTATGCATCTCCAATGAAAAAGACATAGGCCACCAATTGATGAGATTGAGAATAATTGATGTACAGCTAAATTCTTTTTGTCCCACCTTGCATAGAAGTGTAAGTCTCCTCCTGTCCATTGGAGGGCTCTCTTGAGTTGCGGAGCCCTCCCAGGCCAGGTCCAAACCATCAAAGCCATACCTCCGCAGAAGTTGGATGGATGACTGTATGAACTGCTGCCGTGTGGAGGATGAGGACATCATTTGAACAAATCGCCTATAAATGATAATCCAAAGGTCAGAGCAGAGAGTATTGATTGATTATTATTGGTATTTGGTGGTATTTATTGTATTTATTTCTCAGATAAACAATTAGAACTACAATTAAAGCATGTTAGATGCAACAATAAAATAAGAGACTTACTCAGCTGAATCAGTCCCCCGACCTTTTACAGACAAAAAGGTCTTTAATTCTCGATTCCTGCAGAGAGAAGCCCAAGTCAGCCAAAACTTTCCCCAAAATGTAAATAAATATTTTAATAATAATAATAATAATTTTAGCATCTGACCGATTCTTTAAGGCATTGAAGGATTTATACAGTGCATCATCATTCCAATCCGAGGCCATCAGCTGATTGCCATAACTTATAATTGCAAAGGCAAACATGAGGTGGCTGCACAGATGGGGGTCCACATTGTCTGGTAAAAACTTGGCAGTTCCATCTCTGTACTGAGACCAGTTTGTGATGTAGCACACAAGTTTGGAAGTGGTGGCTGGATAGAGAAAATTTACAAGTTTTTAACGACTGAATTTCAGTGCACATCTGACTAGGCCATCAAAATTAGGCTACTCATCATCTTCAGTCAGCTAAAGAAAACATGGAACCTTATGAAAAAAATAGTAAGTACAAAAGGAGAAGATGTAAGATTTAGTTGCTTACCAAACTGAAAGAGCAGATTCAGACCTTGAATAATTTCAGAAAATACATGTTATTACAAAACTCTTGAACTCTGTCACACACATTGATGTGTATCTTCTTTTATAAATACAATTTTATATATAAATATAAAAAAGCAAATTTCAAATTACGTGTCAGACCTGTTAAACAAGCAATTCCCCAGTTCATCTTGGTTGCGGTTGCATCTCTGTTGAGCTGTTTCCTGGAAACTCCCGCAGCACATCCATGGGAAGACAGTCCTTCAGAACCAAAGCCAGCGCAATGCTACACAAACAAGCTCTCACATTACACTTCTCTGAGACCCATCCCAAGCAACACTATAGGAATAGGAAGACCATATAATGCAACTGGCAGCACAATGAAGGGGATTGGTGTGGATTAATAAGGGTGTGGTGAGGCATTGCTGAATTGAATTGCTGACATGCTGACCTTTAAATTGTTCTGGAAAGTGGTAGACATAGAATTAGGCACACATGTTTAGTACAGGAGGAGATTTAGGAGACCATTTAGTACAGGAGGAGATTTAGGAGACCATTTAAAAATATTATAATTGATATATTTATACTGTTTCATGAATTTCAGTCATTCATAAGTCATGAATACTTGATGAAGGACACTCACAGCCATAGGCTGGACAGAAAATAGAGTACTGGTGCATGACCTATTTTAATGTAACCTTGAGCAGTGTATCTGTTGAGACTGAACTGCGTTGTGCAGGGGATGTTTTAGTGTAACTTTAGGCCAAGTCTCTCAATGTCTCAGCCAGAATGCTGCATGTCTGTCACTGAGAATCTGATATGTTTTGTAGAGGCCTGTTCTGTGGCTTGAGGCCCTTATAGGTGCCTGACTGCACACAGGTAAAAACAGTGTGAGAAATCAATGGGGGAATTTCAGGGGGCAGTTAAAATTGATTTGTTTTAATGGGTTATAAAGCCCTTGAAAGTTCATGTTCAAAAGATTTTATTGACATTTGGAGATGTTCCAGACGGGCAAATGCTGAACTGATTAGGCTGTATACTTGTATATGTGTGAGGGACCATGTGAAGGGTTCCCTGATAAATTGGTACAGATCATCTGTAAACAACATACTGTGACCAAACAAACACCTGGATTATCTATCATTTAACATTCATTTAACATCTTTTTCATATTTTGGAATGAGCTAGGCCTATTATAAAACTATTACAAAGTGTTACCTATTGTAAATATTTATCATCTAAGGTATGACAGCCATTGTCTTTCTTTATTATCTACTGTATATCTATATCTTTTATTATTTATTTGCAAAGATATATCTATTTTGGGTTTAATATTCAATGTTGTAGAAAAAGCTTTCTGACACCACTCAAATTTGAAGCTCTCTTTTTTTTCTATTTTTTTTTATTAAATTATTTGTAGAATACAGCTCTAACATGTACAACATTTAAAGCACACCCATGATGAACAGTTGATGGATGGATTGATGGATGGAATTCATTTTGAGATCATAAACATACACACGATGACAAACTCTAAACACATTTCTTTTACATGAGATCCATTTGAAATTTCCTCAAATAGTGATAGTACATACTGTATTATCAAAGCAAGTTTGGTATTACTGTTTAATTGTTCGTTTCCAATGGCTTTCAAGGCCAATTGCAGCACTTGCACTTGTCATCGAAAACGGTGCCAGATGCGCAGTACTTCTGGTAGGTTTCTCCGTGAAGGCACTCATAGAAGATTTGTGGGTTGATGGGATCAACGTAGAAGCCATCGGGTTTGCCATTGCACCAGCCGGGGTTGGGTTTATGTGTGGTGGTGGTGGTGGTGGTAGTGGTGGGCTTTGTGGAAGCTCCAGGCTTTGGTGTGGTGGTGGGAGGAGGGGGTGGGAACTCTGTAGGATTGTGAAGAAAACAAAAGAAGAAATGTCAAAGGAAGCCATTTTAGAAGATGATATTGTGTCTTTCTGGAAAGGCAAAGAAGGAAAAAGACTTACTGATTTCCAAGAGCTGGTGCAGGTGGTTCATGAGAGGGTGTTTGCCCTCCCCGCAGAACTCTCCATTGAAGTCATCCAGATCAAGAGCCCAGACAAAGGCACCTCCAAACTTCTTCTCCTTCAGATATGCAACCTATGAGGAGGATAGATGGAGGCAATTAGATGGATGCAATTAGATTTACAGTATATCAGTGCTGTAATAGATGTGCCTGTAGTACATACACTAAATCTAGACTCTTTAGAGACAACTTACCTTGGTGTTGTAGCTCTCCTTTGTGTCAAATCCAACCCATTCATTGCCTTTCACAGCATAGGGGACCTTCTGGTCCTCAATCCAGTTGAAAGAGGCGCCATTCAGGAAACCACAGATCTGGTAAAAAAAATAAAATAAATAATAATATGAAACATAGGCCTAAAAAATGACTGACTTCGAATATGTTCCATAAAGGTATATATAAAGGGAAAACGCATTTCAAGTTATATATGAAGAGTTCAGATGCAAAACCCCCTAACTCCACTTGACCACTTTTTGAGAAAAAGGCCATTTTTTATCAGGCGTTTACAGTGTTTTGATTGTAAACTGATATTTTAGACATGGCGGGGAGCAGGTTTTATTTTATTTTTTTCACAAAAACATTTCATTTACATATTCTAGATTTATACAGGATTCACACAATATCATTAACTCAGTTTTCACAAAAATGGTGTTTAGGGGGTTTTGCATCTGAACTCTTCATATAGCCCAGTAGTCTAAGGTCACTGAGTGACGTTGTGAGTGGATAGACAGCTCAGACATCACCGATGTCTGAGTACAACATATGACTTCACTTTGCTACAGCATTTGCCTGTGGAAGTTTACCTCATAGTAGGACCAGAAGCCAGCCTCGCGGGTGTATGTGCCGGCGGAGGCTGCACCGGATACTGGGGCACCCACGCTAGTGTCGGTGGAGGCCAGACGGAAGGTACGGCCGTACGTGGCAAAGCCCATCCTGAGCTTCTCCACAGGGGTGCCCTGGTCTCGCCAGTAGGTCATGGCATAGTCCTGAGAGAGGGGGGGAAACGGTGGACAGAAATTAACTCACTATTATGTTCTACTGCTATTCATGATTTTACCAACATGGTGGAGACAGCTGAGATCTCAAATCTCAGATCATTGGGCCTCATTCAATAATATCTTCTTAAGAATTTTCTTAAATTTGGTCACAAGGTCCCATTTGAAAACTTATATTGGTGAATGCAAGTTTTCTTAAAAATACGGAAATGAGGCTTAAGAACAGATTTCTTCATAAGAATGGTTGGTAAATGAGGCCCATTGATCATGTATTGATCATATACTGATCAATTACTAGCATCCCAGTTCATTTATTGAGGCATGGTCACAGAGGCCACAGAATATGTCATGTAGATGTAAGCATCACTTACGGTATTGAAGTAGATAAACTCATCCTTATCCTCTGAGCCACGGTACAGTGGGCTGTTGTGGCCTGTGTAGGTTGCCCAGGCACCATTGAAATCATAGGTCATGACGTTGATGAAGTCCAGGGGCCTGAAAGTAAAGGCTTATGGGTCATATCTGTACCTGTCCTGAGAGGCTTGGCAGCACTGTGTCTTACGTTGCCCACACAGGCTAGGCAGCACGGCCTTCAAGACATTAACCCCTGAATCTAAGGTTTTAGGGTGACAGTTAAGGGTGTTAGCGTTAGGGTTGAGGTTAAGGTAGTGCCTTTCAGGCAGTGATACCTGGAAAAATACTATTGAGCGAATAAGAGAAAAAGTTGAAACTAACTTGGCAATTTCTGCAATTTCATAGCCGGCATCGATGGTGGGCTTCCCTTGAGACACTGCAGCGCTGATCAACAGGCGAGGACGTCCGGTGGAGACGGCCTCAGCTTCGTAAGCTGCCAAAATTTCCTTTTAAGGGTGGCATGGGCAAGAAACCATGAGGTGAGGGGTGGAGAGGGGACAGGAAATGAGAGAGAGAGAGAGAGAGAGAGAGAGAGAGAGAGAGAGAGAGAGAGAGAATGAACTCACTATTATTCTACTGCTATTGAAATAAAATAATTTAAATTTGAATGTGAGCGGGAGAGTGAGAGACAGACAGACAGACAGACAGACAGACAGTGATGCTGTTCTGATGCTGTCTCACCCACCCTGCACAGAAGTGTGAATCTCTGTTTGTCCTCTGGGGGGCTCCCACGTGAGCCAGGGTATTCCCAGTCCAGATCCATACCATCAAAGCCATACTTCCTCAGGAAGCTGATGCTGGACTGGATGAACTTCTGGCGGTTGGTGGGGGTGGACACCATGATGGAGAACCTGAAAGAGGTGAAGATGATAGCCTTAATTCACTGGTGCAACAATATACCTGAACCTAAGCCCTAAGCACTGAACCAACACTTAACTAGAATGAATCTGCCTTGTGATCGGCCAGTTCATGACAGTTAAGTCTTTGAGGGTTCAGGGCTTTAGGGCCTAGGGTGGACACTGGGATCCAGCCTATGTCTTGAAATTGGTGTGTTGATGTAGTCTGGCCCAAGCCCCCCTAGCTCCATTTCCCTCGGTTGTTCTACGGTTTAGCCAATCAGAACACAGTTTAAAGCGATGTCTCAGAACTTTGTAGTCCTACAGCACAGGAACGCCTTTGTTATACTCCCCTCTACGTTTGAATTACATTCACAAAATTGGTGCATAACATTAACATCAATGATCTTGAGGATTTATTGCCACTATGATGTCAAAGTAGATCAGAACTTGCCAGAGATCTGTTATTACTGAACACGGAAGTTGTAGGCGTGAGAGCCAGCTGAGAGAATACGTCATCTCCAAACGGAAACCTATTTCAATTGCATTGGGCCAGACTTGGGTTAGTCTGACATAGTCAACAGTCGGCTTTCACCCAGGCTAGTGTTGATGTTGTCTGGAGGAAGAAACTGGTCCTTGGCCAGAATGACTTACTGTGATGAGCCAAAGTTCCATCCTCCAATAGCCAGCAGAGTCTTGAGGGATGGGTTGCTGCGGATGAGAAAAGAAAATACAGATATAATTGGTTAGGTCAATTATTGCTTCAGTAAATAATTAGTGTTAATATACCTTTAATATAGCTTTGAGTATGGTTGAATTAATACAGCGTAGGCATATTTAAAGTAGACTTGTGTCGGATGGCTTAGACTTTGACAAACAAGTATTGCCTGAAAGCACTGTCAAAGTGCTGTCACTTACATGGTCTTGAGATTGTTGAAAGCTGCATAAAGGGTCTCGTCGTTCCACTCGTAAGTCACAAGCTCATTGGCATGGTTGATCATGGCAAAGGCGTAGAACAGGTGGGTGCACATATACGGGTCCACGTTAGCGGGCAGGTACTTTCCAGTGCCAGGTCTGTACTGGGACCAGTTGGTGAAGTAGCAACCCATGTCCATGGTGGCTCCTGTAGGCAAATGACAGTAGTGTAAGCCCACCTGTAAGTCCACCTGTACACCATGAAGACAACTATTGGCATGATTGTGTTCAGTAGGTGGATGTAATCAAGGGAGTAGTACTTACCCACATGGAAGAGCACCAGGCATACACCTGTTGGAATAAATAAATACACATGTAGTTGTTGAAGAAAAACTACATAAGAACTGATACTTCTTGCCCTTGGTATCAACATTTAACACAATGTAGTGCTAAGAGATATGAATCTACCAGATCAACAGTGTTACACACAGTAGTGTTACATAAACACTTTCCAAGAGTAAAATACAGTAGCATTACTTATTTGTACATTAACTGGTATGTAACTGTACCTGTGAGTAGGGCGAATCTCATGATTGACTGTTGTTTCTCTGTTCCTTGTAGATCTTTAATCTGTTTTCAAAAAGATAACCAATTTAATTGTCAAAAGTATAAAAAAATAAATTAGAAATAAGGGTAAAAAATGGTACTCTTCTCAAGATTGTAAAATATTTGTTCTCCAATCCACTAGCTAATATGAGTTGTCAAATAATATGAAAAAAAAAAATTATAAATAGGATAATAGTTTTAGATCAACAAGAAATCTAACTGACTATGTAGGCTACAATAAGTAATCCCCAGTCCCTGGATCTCTGTCGTTACCTTGGGCAGTGCCTAATAGTTGAGGAGCCAACGATCCTAAGACTGACTGACTTTTATAAGGCGATGGGCACTGAAGTTCCACCTCACTCAACCTCTAAACCTACAAAGCAATGATATGGCACATTTTATAGGGACCAAGATGATAAGATAACAGCGCTCTGAAGTATTGATCAATGTATTTTCCTCTTTTACAGCCTGGACACAGGTCTGGTGTTATCTTTTTGCATGATAATTGATGCACTAGGCTTTTTGTATTAAAATAAATTATAAATAATAGAAAAAAAATCAGCTGACAATCAGGAAGATGCAATAAAATTGCAATATGCACAAACAAATAATTTGGCAAACATAAACAGCTTGTCAAATGCCACATGAAGGTCTACCCAGAGCATGAACTGATCTTCTTTTTGTCCGAATTTGGGTCACAATTTAGTTGACAGACCTTTTTTAATTGACAGACCCCACCTGAACTGATATTTAGGTGGCCACGTCATTTTACGCCGGAAAACACATTTTTTGATGTCATTTGGGTCAACTTGAGCTCTGTGATGCACTATTAGATAGAGTCAGATGTTGGCTTTGCTGCATGTTTTTTAATGATTAAATGTTATTTATATAATTTTGTTATTTATATCATTATTTATATCATTAAATTATTTTTTTTTTTATAAATTAAAAAAGAAAACATCACCAAAATAACCAACCAAAGTATTGTGCTCAAAATTTCCATTTGCAACAATCTTCTTATATAATGTAATATTGCAATAGAATAGCCTTATAAAATAGAAGAATTGAAGTCCACTTCACAGCTCCAACTGTATGACTGGCAGTGCACTTTGTAAACAACTGATAAAATCACTGATAATAAAATAATAAATGAAAGATCAAAAGAAAAAAAAGAAGTTAAAAGAGGCTATTACTGTACATTAATATATCAACACTAATAGGTCTAAGCAACTTCTGCTGTCTGCAGTGAAATCTCAATTGGCACACAGTACAGTGGATTACAGTTTCTTCAGACCAATCAAATAAAATTAACATTTTCCATTTGTGTGACACAGACTAATTCATAATCGACTAAAAAAATATCTTTTGCATTGATCCAAGGGGACTACATGACTACCAGGTAGTCAGGAAGGGGGAGAGGAGGTGGGCTTTCAGCTTCCTCAGAAAGTTGAGATGTTGCTGGGCTGTCTTGGTGATGTTTGGGGTGTTTTGAGTCCTTGTGAGGTTGTCTGTGATTTGGACACACAGACAACAAGTGCTCTGAACAGTCTAAACTGGAAGATCGTTTATGGACAGTCAAATGTACTGTTCTTGCTTAGAACTCATTTGAAGTCAATGATCAGTTCCTTTGTTTTGTCCCCATTGAGTTTTTGTTGCATTCGCCTTATTCACCCGGAACGTTCTAAAGACGTTGAGGGGTACACTTCAGGGGTACACTCGGCTACACCGTTGCTACACAGCCAGCTGTCATGGCGCCTCACTGTTGTGTGGCGAAATGCACATCCTCAAAGAGGAAAAAATCACACTGTGGGCAGACTTTCCACCGTTTCCCAAAAGAGCAGGCATTTCGTTTAACTTCCGTACACCTCAAGCGTTAAATTTACGTTAAATTACGTCAAAATGGCCGCCAGGTGAATAACGCGAATTGTCATGAGTGCACCAGTTGCTGAGCAGAGTCACCTCCTCTCTGTGCAGGACCTATTATGTTCCCCTTATCAAACCCACAACAGTTATATCAGCAAATCTGATGAGATCATTTGTGCTGTGTATAGGTCGATGAATATTAAGAAAGTAAACGCACTCTCAAGCTTTAACTCTGAACTACTTTTTTAAACAACAACATGTCCAAGACGGACAGTGAGGACGGCATAGGCCGTCATTAAAAAAATACATGTAGTTAAGAGTTAAAGCTTGAGAGTGCATTTACTTTTCTTAACATTCAGTATTCCCTTTGTTTTACTTACCCAAACCCTCTTTTTACATTAATTGAGTTGAGCGCATCTTTCTCCCTCTGCTGTGTATAGGTCCACAGTGAACAATAGTGGCCTGAGTACAGAGCCTTGGGGGGATCCTGTGTTCAGCATCACAGTGGTGGAGATCCTTTTTCCTATCTTGACATGCCTGCAGTCTTCCTACCAGGAAGTCTAGGACCCATTTGCAAAGGGTTGTGCTCAGCTGATCTGGTTTCTCTACCAGCTGTTAAGAAATGATGGTGTTGAATGCTGAACTGAAGTCAATGAATAACATTTGGACATAAGTGTCCTTTTTATCCATATGAGTGAGGACTAGGTGAATTGCAGTGGCATCATCAGTGGAGCGGTTAGGATGATTCACAAACTGCATGGTGTCCAGCAGGTAGCTGGGACTTCTTGATGATATAGATGTAAGTGCAACTGGGTGGTAGTCATTTATACAGGTCACTGTGGATTTGTTTGGAACAGGGATGATGTACGGCGGCGGGAAATAGATTTGCTCACCCAGTACGTCTAGTATAGGGAATTTGATTGGTTGACACTGGTGATGTCATCTAATCACAAGCAACGCTCTGTGTGTTTTAGGCAGGCTTTGCCGAAGACAATGGCCTTTTGATATGGTGTTTACATCTTGGTTGTTCCTCTGATTGGTCATAGACTGTCCTATTGCGTGTAGATGTAGTTTGAAAGATAATGCCTTGTTCAGCCCTTGATTTAGTTCGGTCTATCTATTGATGCCATACTATACATGTTATAGGATGGCTTGCCAGGCTTGGTGGTCTTGAAACTGGTTGGGACAACAGTGGATCACAGAGATATGTTGAAGACATTGGTCAGGACGCCAGCTAGTTGGTCTGCACATTCTCTCAGCACACGGTCTGGTATGTGGTCTGGTCCAGCAGCTTTCTGTGACTCTCAACAGAGTAGCCTGTAGTTGGTACAGCGCTTGTATTCCCTGCCACAGGAAATGCAAAAAGATTGCCATACTGATAGGTGTAGTGAAGGGTCTAGGCTAGTGGTTCCCAACTATTTTTTCTCAAAGGCTGGATTTTGTCAAGCATACCAAGCCAAGGGCCAACACTGCAAGCATTAAAAACCATGTGTAGGGCTTAGTTAGATTATCACAAAACTTAGTTGGGGCTTAGTTAGATTATCACAAAACAGTCTTCTTTTAGCCTTCTGCTATCTTTAATGCACCTCAATAAACTTCATATATAGTATGGGTGCTTGCAGACCTGCTGTATGTGCGGTCTGTAAGCACGTTTATGGAAAATAACTGATGAGTCAGATGGTGCTTGCCGCCCACTTGGCTCTTGCGGGTCGGATCTGGCCCATGGGCCGCCATTTGGGGACTAGTGGTCTAGGGTATCAATAAGTCGATCAATCAATCAAATAAACTTTATTGGTCAATTCACATGTGGTACACAGAATTGAAATTACATACAGTAGTAGTAGATCTGTTTTACTGTAATATACCCAGGAAAACTCACCAGGGTGAACAGAGTCATAACACACAAGCACTGACCTGAAAACCTGACCATCAAAGTAATGTCTGTCTCTGCCAAAACATTAACAGTCTGTGGTGGTTGGATCATCAGGCTGCAGGTAAACACAACTTCAGGTCAACAAACATAGCAACCTCAATAACAGCCACAAACAGATAACGAGAACACAGTGTGAGAACTACGATATCTCAGCCCTGTGATCTGTCTGAAGTGCAGACGAACAGTGGGTGAGCTTTAGAGGAGAAAGCACATTAAATGACCTGAATATGGATTAGAAAAATTAGAAGCCAGTATTATTGGCAAAAGGTGCCTTAGTAGTGTAAATGTGAATGTCCCACTGTTCACAGTGATGCCAATAATTGTGGGAGATGTTTTTTTGGTCAAATTATTGATCTATACTGGATGCATGTTTTTCAGAAATAAAATAGCTCCTTCAGGGTTGTATTTTACCCTCAATGTTTGCACTGAGAGTTTAAGATTGCCTGTAGATCTTTTTAAATATGCACCATTTGTGAATTCTACCAGGGGTGCCAATAACTGTCAAGGACAATCTCATAGTCAACATACATTTTCTACATGTATTTCTTTCCTCTGGGTTGGGCCAATACTTTCTGTTTGTCATGACAACAATTGAGTTCCAGATAGACTCCCCCAGTTATGTCATCCAGAGTTGTGGTAGCTGTTGCCATTGTAATCAGCCATTTGTCAGTTTTTTGACAGCTAGACTTCAGCTTTATCAAGTAGGCTTATCATGCCATGTTCTGCTCATACTGTGCCAAGAATGTTGTACCATATTGATTTCTCTCCATTTGGGGGCTTTATCATCTAGGCCATAAAAGAGATTGTACATATAATGATCCAAGTTCTGGAATGCAGCCACTCTCCGGAACACAGCGCCATAATCCATCGGCAGATAAAACTCCTCTTAACAAAGACTCTTCTTATCTTGAGTAGGATTATGCATTCATTAGGTGTACAGTAGACTGTTTGTGTTTGTTTGAGTCACCTGGCAGTTCATGTGTGCTCTGTCAAAATCATGTCATTGGAAGCAGTCTGAATGTTGCAAATTTTATTTGACAGGGAGTGCAACTGACTGCAAGACATGAACACTTGCAGTGTTTTCTGTGTGATATATACTGTACTCTTTGAGCTTGACTTCTCAGACCCTCACTCACTTCAACCCAACACCTAAAGCCCCATTCATACCTCACGTAAAAGACTTATACGGATACGTGTGGAGTGTTTCACATGTACTTTCCGTCAATTTTGTCCGTAGTTTGACACAAAAATGGGGAGCTTATGATTACGGACGAAACGGATGAAATTTATTAGGAATAATGGGGAGGGGGCGGGTTTTAGCACTTGTATGGAGGTATGAAGAGACAGAAATTCAGACGTAAGGACACACGTTGAGTATGAATGGGCCTTTAGACCTTTACTGTACAGTACAGATATAAGAGTCAAAGAGCGAAGATCCCCCAGCAGGGTTGCCACATGTACTGGATTTTCCTGGATTGTCATGTTTGGAAAACCATTTGGAAAACTGATCATTTTTTTCAGGACTCTTTTCCCGCAAAGATGTCTTTCTTCACATATTCATTAGTTTCACTTCTGAATAAACCTATGACTCAGCTGTTGCATCAGTGTTCCCTGTGACTATTTTAGATAGGCCAAGTCTTGCTGTGCTGGGATGCTTGCTTTTATTTGATTGGTTGTTTGCGGACATCCTAAGACTCTTGGAGTCTCCCGCATTTAATGGAGCAGGCGCCCACGAGTCACAGGATAGCCTATTTGTGTAGGCCTCACTGGACTTGGCCTATACCTTTTCAATTTTATAAATAGGCAGGCTATGACAATACTAGTAGCCTAATAAATAGGCTATAAACATCAGATTTGCAGATTTATCTTTCTGATCGACCGTTGTGGGAACGAGCTAGAACTAAATTTCTCTCTGTAATTTAAACAATTAGCCTATTTTCACGAAAAGCATGAAGGTTTGAGTAGGAGTACATTTCTTTGTATTATTGTTGTCCATTTCAGCGATCACCTTGCACATTTTCCAACAGTTTTGAGACAACACAGAACGTCCTAAAAATTATTCCTCAGGGCGTAAAGTCACCTTTAAGTCTAGCCTGATTCAATCACGAATATAGATGGCATCTCAAAAAAAAAAAAAGGCCTAATAGAGAAAATCATTGCGCAAGCATTGTGTGGCCCGAGCACCAAGGTAGGCGACATGTGCATTGGCCTGATTTTGTCTTTTTTTTTCTCCTTTTTATAGCACATTCATGCAATGGCTATAATTCCCTGTTGCCTTCTTGTATTTGTATTTTACAATTGTTAACACTTTCACCATGAATATTGTCAGTGCTGTCAAATAGTTGCACTTGTGTCATTTGAGTTGATATTGTTTTTTTTTTTTTTTTTGAGGTGCTAGTGGTATGTACATTCCCCACTCCACACTCATTGAGGTGTATCTGTTTTAAGATAAAGGTTTAAGGTTGTTTTAGGGCCAGAATTGAGAATGCCCAGCTAACCATTCAAAAGCAGGTAGAGGAGACTCTTAAATGAGCCAAATGGAACAACTCCACATTTCTGTGTCTACCATTATATTTCTGCGTAGACACGCCAGAAAAAGGGGCTAAGTGTGCAAAATACCAGAATATACCTGTAACTATGACTCTCCAGATGCACAAGTTACCCATGTAGGGACTGATTACATCTAAGATGCTGACTGTTGAACTGAACACTCTGTAGGGTTTGTAGGGTTTGTAGCCCAGAGGAATTGCATGGATTCTTAATTTTTTGTCGAAAACCCCAACCACAATTTATGCTCATCATCTTCTAGGTCCATCTCAAATGGGCTTGGGCCTAAATAACACTGTAGCTCCTCTGAATCACGTCTGAGATATCTTTATTCACATTGTAGCTGTTTTAACAATTTGTGTTTGGCGTGTCATTTGTCAATGGTCCTAGGCAATTGATATTCTTTGTTTTCCTGAACCTAAGAAGCAGTACTTATTACCAAATCTGACCTGGGGGTTCCCAGGAAAAAAGTATTAGTGATATAATATTGTTATGTAATAGAAAAGTAATGAATACTTCCACATTTTCACTTCTTACAGACTGGGCTTCTCTGTATTTGTTGTTGTTGTATCTGTTTTTAATGTACACAACCATGTTGTCAGTTAATCAAATATCTTTTATTTTATCTTTTATTGTCCCATCCCAATTTTGTGAGAATTCTCAATGTCAAGTCTCGAATCTCCAATTTTAGTTTCAAGTCTCAAATCTCCAATTTTGTTGTTAGTGTCAAATTCAAAATGCATATTATACACCCCTCAAAACTCCTAAAATTCCTATGTTTCAAACAATTCGTATACTACCTACTCTCAATGAAATATTTGGCCTGCATGTTTGCAAAATAATCACATTTTGTTTTTTAATTAACATTTTACAAAACGTTGCAACTTCTGGGAATTAGTGTAGCCTATTTTATTTAAAGCTAATCAATGGAACGTTTTATGGTAATACTTTGTCACCCCACAATTCCATACACCTATGATGTCTGTAAGCGTTATCAGCACTGTAATACGCCTATCAATATAAAACAATAAGATCTCAGCGTCTCTCTATCAAATTGTCACCATATTCCATTACTGTTGACCTTTGAATGTAATAAATAGATGTGACGCAAAGTGATTAAGAGCTTGAACAATCAGGTTCAAAGATTATAAAGAGATTCCACTTAGGTGCTGAGAACATGTAACTTTTATTTAAGAATAAACAAACAAAACAAAACAAAAAAAAAAACAACAACTTACAGTTTCTCTGCTTCACAGTAACTTTCACTTCACAAAACATTGAAAACATTCCATCTACTAGGAATATTGCCAGAGTTCTAGAATTAATGCCACCAGAGCTTATAATGCATTCCTCATCTCAAGGCCAGTCACAGCACTTGCATGAGTCAATGTACACCAGACCAGGCTGGCAGCTGTGCACATATGTGTTGCCACGGAAACACTGGAAGTATGTGGTGGCGTCAGCGGGGTTGGTGTAGAGGCCATCGGGACGACCGACGCAGAAGCTGGCGACGGGGTCTGGGGTGGTGGTGGGGGCGGGAGTAGTGGTAGGTTTTGGCGGGAAACCTGGAGGAACAATACAGATATGTCTTGAGAGAGAGCACTCAGTAAAGAGAACAGGTGGGAGCTAGTAGGTCTTTGGTCTTTTTTGCCCTCAATGAAATCTTCTTAGCGGCCCTGCCTTCAAGACACTACCTCCTTAAACCTAGGGTTAGGGTAGGGTTAAGGGGGTGAGGCCTTGAGTTATGGTTAAGGTAAGGGACTTGCAGGCAGTGCTGCCTCAGAGGTACCAATGAGGCCAAAAAATACCATCAAGCTAGGTAGAAGGACATTGAGTGTTTCTTAAAGTCGAGAATGCTTCCAAGGTAGCACACTAGCCATGGAAGTTGTGCACTGCAAAAACGAGGTCCCATCAGTGCATCCTTGAAAAATCTATGAACAAAGGCTTCTGTCCTCACTAGAATTTAGATGGATCCTTGACATTGGCGACAATGACATGGAATGCTCGAAAAGCTTTGAGAAACACTCATAGTCTCCCACGCTTTTGGTCTTTTGTAAATGTAAATAGTTGGCATGCTTACCCAGTGAGGTGCGCAGGTGGTTAACCAGAGGGTATGCACCATCAGCACAGAAGGCGCCCCCAAAGTCATCCATGTCAAGAGTCCACACGGATGCCCCACCCAGGTTCTTCACTCTCAGCCACTGGGCCTAAGATAGCCAGAGCAGAACACAAGGCCTCAATACATACAATAGTACTCCACTCTATCATCAGCTGTCTTAAGATACTCTGATGTTCTAATAGCAGACAGGTGTCCGTTTCTCAAAAGCATAGTTACTAAACAGTCAGCAATGGCAAATTGCATTGCAACCAACAAAGTTGTCAACTTAGGTTGGTATTCTCCCAGGTGCTTAAGTTCAAAAAAGTGCTTAGTGGAGGCTGAAATGCATCAGAGTTAAGCACATTTTTGGACTTAAGCACCTGGGAGAATACCGACCTTAGCAAATCTGCTTCAGGGAAACCGACCCCAGATTGGCTCATTCACCAGTCTGTGTGCCTGTGTACCTTTGCAGCGTAGCTCTCCTTGTTGTCATAGCCCACCCAGGAGCTCCCATGGGTGGCATAGGGAACCTTCTGCTCCGTGATCCAGTGGACTGAGGCACTGCTGGTGAAGGAGCAGACCTGTATAAAGGGCAATTAGAGAGGGGTTACTGCAGTGCCAACATGGACCCTTTCACCTCCCATAATCAACCACATTGTTATAATCTTCAAGCAACTTTAATTCATATAATTATTATTTGTGTTGAACTTACAGTTGTCTAAACTTAAAAAAAACACACCAGCAACTAAATTACTAAAATGATTAAACAGTCAATCTTGGTAACGCCTTTCAGCCTGGTGGTCAGTTTTAATCTCCATACAGTATTAGCAAAGGTCATGGAATAATACTGAGCCATCTCTGGTATTTAGTGAAGTGGAGACAGGGGTGGGGGAATATCTCACCTCATAGTAAGCCCAGAAGCCAGCGTCGCGGGTGTAGGGGCCAGGGTCAGCTGCACCGTCCGATGGGGCGCCCAGGCCAGTGGCCGTGGAGGTGAGGCGGAAGGTGCGACCGTACGTGGGGAAGCCCAACAGCAGTTTGTCGGAGTCGGCTCCCTTAGCCAGCCAGTAGTCCACAGTGGATTCCTAGCGGAAGGAAACATATGGAAAAATCAGATTAAATCCGATTATTGATCCAATGTACTGTAGGCCTGGTGTGATTCTGGAGGTGAAGGGTTGACATCATTACGAGTTGTTCTAACTGGTCGGCCATAAAGAAACAAACAAAAGGCCATTATCTGTAAGTGGTTTTAATAAAAGTTCTTTGCCCTCATCCATTATTAATAATAAAATGATAAAATGTTTTAATAAAAGTTCATTACCCCACCCCTCCTTATATAAAGTGAAGGAGGCCACTGCAGGGCATTGTGTTTGTGACCTTTTTATTACCCTATTTTTCTAGTCGTGTTGAGATGAACGTTATCAACTCACAATGTTGTGGTGCGCATGGGACCCTGAGTCAAGGGCCGAGGGGTAGAGGGGGCTGTTGTGTCCAGTTCTCTTCTCCCAGGCACCATGATAGTCATAGTTCATAATGCTGATGAAATCCACTTGGCTGGAGAGATAGAAACAGTAGATTTAGACTTTTAGGATTGCCTACCAGCGTCTCATCTGGGTAAATAAAATTGCACCTGACATTCATGCATAACACACATAATTGCACTGTAGATACCTTGAGACCTCAGGAACCTCATAAGCGATATCAATTGTGGTCCTCATAGCCCCGACTCTGATAGAGAGCAGCAGGGGAGGTTTCTTGTTATCAATAGCCTCTTGGCTGATAGCCTGACGCAGCTCCTGTACATGGGAAAAAGAAAAGAAAAGAAAAAAAAAGGAAACTGTCATTGGTGAAGAACTGTGGAGTGACTGGTTTATTTATTTACTTTTTATTTATTTGTTTTTGCCTGGTTTCCTGTGTTCAGTGAGGAACTGTCTCGTTTCTACTCTTGTGTCTCTCCTCACTCACCGTGAGCAGGGCAGTGAACCTCATCTTGTCGTCCAAGGGGCTGCCATTTTGTCCTGGGTACTCCCAAGCCAGGTCCAGACCATCAAAGTTATAAGTCCGCAGGAAAGTCAGGGCAGACCGGATGAATGTAGTGCGACCCTCTGGTGTGAATACCATGGCCACAAACCTGCAAAGAGGTATAAAGACCATTGATAAGGACCGAATCACCTGCTATCTTTTGGTTACACAACACCTATGTTTTAAATTGCAGGTTTAACATTTTTTTTAGTGTTTAGTGTTATATAATATTGTGTAGTTTAGGTAATCTCATTGAGCAAATGGACGTTTTTAACTTACGGACTGACTCCATTGATCAAGCCTCCAACAGAGAGGAGTGTTTTCATGTTGGGATTTCTAAAAAAAAAAAAAGAAACAAAACAAACAAACAGATTATTATTTTGTGTAATACATATTTCACACTATTGTTGTTTGCTTTTCAGTTCAGCTGTAATTCTGTCTTCTGAATGATAATGCATCGGTAATTGCATAGTTCATTATAAGGTGCATGTCAATTCATTCTGCTTGATATTCTGCCTATTTTCAGAGTTGCAATAGGACAAATAAGGCATTCACTTACGTCAGCTTGAGGTTGTTCAGCTGTCTGTACATGTCTTCGTCGTTCCATTCCACGGTGATCAGCTTGTTCTCAGGGCTGATGGTGGCCAGTGTGTAGACCACATGGGTGCAGAGGAAAGGGTCCACATTGGTGGGGGTGAACTTGCCCACGCTCGGCCTGTACTGGGCCCAGTTGGTGAAGTAGCAGACCAGCTTGGTGGAGCTCACTGGAGAGAGAGGCAGTCAAGTCAATACACAATTTTTGTTAAATGGAGATGAAAATGTTCTTTATCTGAATAATAATTATTAGAACAATTATATTTGTCTGTATCAGTGAATGCTTCCATGGATATCAAACACCTACCCATCTGCAGGGTGAGCAGCACCCCCACAGCTGAGGAGAGAGAGAGAGAGAGAGAGAGAGAGAGAGAGAGAGAGAGAGAGAGAGAGAGAGAGAGAGAGAGAAAGAGGAACATTAAAATTATTGCAAGCATTGAAACATTGTTGCAAACATATATGCAATCTATTATACTAGCCATATGGCAAAGGAATCTGTTTTGTCAGAACCCACCAGTCAGAATAAGAAGTCGTCCCATTGCCCAATGTCTATGAAGAAAAGAAATAAGTTATAAGAAATAAGTTAAGCCAGTCTGTAGATGAGTGTCACAAAAACAGCATAATGCTGTCTTTCAGTACAAACCATTTAAATGGGCTGAAGAAAAACCTTGATTTACCTGTTTCAACTCTTGAAATGACAGATTAGTTAAGATCCCTTCATTTCGCTCATTTATAGTCGGACCCTAATAATGGGTTACAAAGTACACTGATAAGTCAGACAGGAAACATACAAGTTTGGAAATATACAAGACTGTTGCCATAGGGGAAGGGCTTGGGGGGAGGGGTGGGTGTATTGCTGCCATTGTATGACAAATTCATTTACAAATGAGGTGATATGAATGATTATTTATTTTAACTTTATGCTTTGGTCAGAGTAGATGTTGTCTGTTTTGTCTTTCACAATGGTTACTTTCTCATTTCACGTTGTCACTGTTTGTGATTCTAGAACCAGTCCTCATGCATTTGTTGGGAGATTTTTTTAGTTGTTTTTATGCTTTGCAAATAATGTGAATTTCAACAGTTATGCCAATATAGCACATTTGAGTTGAGTGGCCACATTTTAAGATACAACTCATGTGTTGTTCCCAGTGCTTAAAGGAATATACCGGAGTAAGTTTAAGCATAGCCCTGCTGCACAAGCCTTCTAACAGCAATATGTTTCGCATGAAATGAAAGAATTCCAAGCAGCACAGACCTAACGCGAACACAAAACACTTTATATTGAGTCAATGTAACCTCCCGTTGATTCAGTGTAAAGTGCCTGTTCGCTTCTGTGTTCGCGTTTCGGTCTGTGCTGTACCAAATTATTTTGTTCCACTCACTAACTAGCGCATTTAGCAAGCTCTTTCAACAGGGCTATGCTTGAATTCACTCCGGTATTTTCCTTTAACATTATACAGCTCTGAATTCTTCCAAGCTAGTTTTCTTTTGGTTAGATTGTTGTAGACCGTTGCAGACAAAAAAATCGCAAGTTGCCACAATATAAGACTGACTCAACATTCAATGTTGTGCTCAACATTTTGAAATCAGTAACAATGTTAAAAATGTATCAGTCACAAAAAAATGACAAAAGTGGGGCTGATATTGTGTAATCTGACCAAGCCATTCTCATCAAACAGAAATCCAGTGTGAGTCAATCCAGTCTTGTTATTTAGGCTGACAGAGGCATTTGGCATTTTTTGCCCTCAAGGGTGCCTTCCAGGCAGCGCTGCCTTCTAGGCACTACTCCCTTCAGGTTAGTGTTAGGATGAGGGTTAGGGGGTTAGGGTTAGGAATAGGGTAAAGGTAGTGCCTTTTATGGCCTCCACACACCGGCTCCAACAAGGTGCGGAGCACTCCATTTCCAATTTAATTTAACAATTTAAACAGCACACCAGCACCAAACTCTGCCGCTGCCGCCGATGTATAGTATAGTTTACTTTATTTTATATGGACATAGCAATTACATTGGATAAAACCATATGCATTGTTTAAGTGTTTTAGCACAAGTGCTAATTCTCAACACCAGTCCATAGGCAGCTTTTCAGAGGGAAAAAAATACATAAACTAAGAAAAACAAAACAGCCAAAAGAAAAAATAAAATAGAACAAAAAAGATATATTTATATAAAAGAATAGGTAAATGAGGAAAAGCAAGGAGAAAAGACTAGTATTGAGTTGAACGAAAATAGTCAAATTCGAAAGTGCTCTGCAATGCCGTCGGAGCCAGTAGGAGAGATCTCTGTAGGAAAAGGACATTTTGATACAACATTTTGATATAGCAAGCAGCTTCTTTTTTCTAAAAGAGGCATAGGAAAATGAAATGCAGTGTCTGCCTTATTTACAATACAAGTTAGTGTTAGCTGCTCGATCATTCTTGGTCTATGTTGTTTCAAATGTTCTTGTTGTTTTGCCTACCAGCAGTACTCAGTAATCTCTATTGACAGAGCTATATGGATCAAATGACACCTATCATCTCCTTTAAAGATAAGAAACTACAGACTTAACAGACAGATGGGGATGGGGAGGGGGAGGACTGGTGATAGTCAGTCCGATAGTCAGCAAGATGTTTGGTGGGTGCCGAGTGCCGGTAAGGGGAGAGGTAGAGTGGGTTGGGTTGGGGCTGATATGTACTGTATGTTGATGATGTGATAGTGTGGTGTGGAGATATCACCCAGGACAGGAGCACACATGATAATGAAGCATGCAGACTCAAGCACAACTCACAAGTGTAAATCACACACACCTTCTCTGTATGACATAATGAGCTAAATGGCCTGCGGGACCAAGGAACTCCCCAGGTCTTTATTTCAACTGTATATGACTCCTTTCCCTCATTCATACAGTCCTTGAGCTCCCTCAGCATATGCCTCAGCTCTGTCAAATCATCCTCCCTCTTCTTCTCATCAAGGTGGTGGTTTTTGACATCACTGGTAACCCCCAAGGCGTTACGTTAGCTTGATTGATTGAAACAGCTTCACAGTCTCCTCTAGGGAAGTCAGGGCCCTGATTGGCCGTTAGAGAATAATGGCTTGAAATCTCCGATGGCTTCAACATCAGTCGTTGCGCAGTGCCTACGAAGTTACGTAGCGCTGATCTGACGTGAGGATAAACTCTTTCCCTCATTCATACAGTCCTTGAGCTCCCTCAGCATATGCCTCAGCTCTGTCAAATCATCCTCCCTCTTCTTCTCATCAAGGTGGTGGTTTTTGACATCACTGGTAACCCAAGATTAGCTTATTATTGAAACAGCTTACAGTCTCCCAGGGGGGGACTACATTGGCCATGTGAAAGTCTTTCTTAAGGAACAACAATGGATGCAAAAGGTAGTCAGTTGTGCAGTGTGTGGCGTTCTTTAGATCCTCTCTTTGTGTCCTACAGCTTGCAGGCAACACTCCCAGCCGCAGCCTCTGGAGGCCACTTCCTGGAGGTATGTGAGGTCATTGGTTGCCTTTGCACTGGATTGTACTTTTAGCTCAGATAAAGGCTACCCAAGCGCTAGCAAATTGTTTTGCTCAGACAGTATATCTAGTGACATCACATAAGTATCTATCTACCATATCTGTCTGTGCCTTGGTAGAATCTAAAGGCAATTTTTCACATGCAACATGTTATTTGGTATTTGGTACTGGCACTGCAAAAATGTGTCACCCTAATGCACCAACTACTGGATTGAAAGAGCTCGTAATACACAACAAATACACTATAGGCCATACCTGTGCAAACTAAGGCCCAGGGCCACAAGTTGAACTATTTAATCGAGCCTGTGAACCCTTCCCAAATTAAAATTATTTCTCATTTAGTCAAGGTGATTTAGAGTATAGGACTAATTTAAACTGATTCAAATGTTTTGTTGCCATGAAATACATATCCCACCCTTTTGAACCTGCATGTTAACATGTCCTCTGAAGAAAGTGGGGCTACTGGTTTGTGACTTGCCAATTTACCGGCATCAACTGGTTGACTGTTAAAACCGTTAAAAACTGTTGACTGTTAAAAACCGTCAAAATCTAAAACCCAATTCATCTTTTTCACCTTCGTCACTATGAGGCACTAGAACGGGGCTTGGGTGGTAAAACCTGTGCTTGTATTGGGTGTGGGTAAAAAGTATTATTTGTGGGTAAAACATCCTCAGAAGTAGCTTCTGGGGATGGGATGCCCCTCATCTGCCCAACTTTCCACCTGACCAACAGTCCAGCATCTGTGAGAAATTAGTGACGTTCCGTCTGCACTTCTTTTGGTTTACCACCTGAGCCTTGTTTTCTTTCGGAATGGTGGCCAGATGAAAAAGGCGAATGTGGCCCTTTGGCCAAAATAACTGCTCACCCCTGCTATTTTTCCAAATACGGTGTCATAATCAAATAGGGTGTCACCTCGAATCGTTTGCATTCATCATAACGTTAGTTAAATACGTTAATTAAAAGAGATAAGAATAGTTTCAAATGAAGCAGAGTTCAACTAAACACCTTCCATATTTAGTAGTACCCTCTCCTAATTGTGGCCATATGTTATTCACATTGGCAGTGATCTAGTCCTAACAAATCATCTTTCGGACAGTGTTTCTTTGTTCCTTTGGCAAGTGGAGATAGGTAATCTAAGAATTATGGAAGAGATCCACATTTGTTACCATGACACCCACAAATATCTAGCAAAACAAAGATGTGCACACAATCTCCACCCATCACTTAAGATTTATATCAATGTACTTTCTACAATCAATTTAGAGATAATATCTGATATCTGTTAGAATCTTTGGCTTACCCTTTTCATTTTGACAATGTTTGACATTTATATTTGGTGAACACATCACTGGTCAAGGTCATGTTTTTTGTCTAATGCCAAAGTCATGAAATGTTTGGAAGCTGATTATTCAATTCTACAATGTAATAAGGCTATACGATTACACCACATTTGATAGTGGATTAAAAAAAGAGAAGACACTCACATCATGCCCTTTGAACACAGTCCCCTCACATTTATTGAAGATTATTTACAAGTGCCATTTTCACATTGTCCCATTCGATCCTACTGCTGACACCTGAGAGATGCACTGAAGCCTTGCCAACTGTCTCCAAGAGAGCAGCTAGTTGACAGACACAAAAATGTCCAACATTTGTGTAGTGACTGGAAACTTACACTCGTGTGGTGAGCGTATCTCGCCTGACAGGCAATGCATCATGACTCCAAAAACTAGGCTACCTCGTAGGGCAGGCTTCAGTCACCGTGGCAAAAGAAAAAAAAAAGAAAAGAAAGAAAAGAAAAAACCTATATACACATATCTTCAGTCATGGGTGTCTGTTTGTATGTCTAAGGGGAGTAAGTGACATAGACCACAAGCAAACTGAAAAAGAAAACCTACGTCTATTCACAGTTGTACAAAAGGCAATGCTAGAATGGCTGTATTGGAATCATCACACATTTGGGTGACTATTTCTTCTTAAGAAACAACTAGATAAACCAAGAGGTCAGAACATTCGCGGTTTGAGTAGCTGCCTCTATCTGAATGTTAATCACATACAAAAAAGTGTTATAGTTATCATTATTAATATTACAAAAAAAGGGCACAACTCACTTGGATAGAAAAAAACACCCTGTGTTTCACTAGGCACAGAGTTAATACTGTTGTACAAGTTTACATTTGTATCAAGAATGTCTTGGTCTTTACAATTCAGAGCACAAGAGTGAAATGTATCCTTTGCTGAGTACGTTTGGGCATGTCTTGGTCCAACAGCATCCCGTACAGTAGGATGCAGAGGGATTCACAACAGAACACAAAATCATCCGGCAATGATGACATCACTCAAACACTTGTCTCCCTGCATTAGTGACATACACACACACACAAAATGAAATGGTCAGACTTTAGTTCTAAAAAGGGACATCTTACAGTCCCACCTGGGTCTACATTGGGTAAATGTTATTCATGATGTCACCTCAGGAAAACAACACCAATCTCAAACTGGGTGGCAGCCATTTTGTTTTTCCTTTTTTTGCCTGGTGTTGTCCATACAAGACTAGTGATGCAGAACTAAGTAGACTTATCTATTAGCCTGGTGTCTTTGCTTCCTTCTCTGATAGTTTCATAATAATTTGCCTCTGTTAAGGCAAGAGTGCACTGGATAAGAAACAATACAATCTAAACTCTTATCTGAGTGGTACAAGGGCAAATGAGCTAAACTGCTAATAATTGACAGGAATATTACACAACATGTACTGCAACCAAAGAGGGGTGTTGTTGAGGCAAAATAAGGTGAGCAATGATGAGGGAGATCTTCCAGAAACTATCAAACATTTTGTCCAAAACTGTCCTTATTTTGAAGCACACTATGATAAATATTGTAACAAAAAAACATCATTAAAATAAAGCAGTTGGAAACTATCCAAGCAGTTGCGTTGTGTGACCATAATATACTGTTCACTATGGGGGGTGTTTCCAGTGAAGTCTATAAGTAGGCT
The DNA here is from genome assembly GCA_027497455.2 of Sardinella longiceps. NCBI lineage: Eukaryota > Metazoa > Chordata > Actinopteri > Clupeiformes > Clupeidae > Sardinella > Sardinella longiceps. The sequence continues at coordinate 4,367,007 of JAODXP020000013.1, read as the reverse complement.
ACACAGTATGATATAAAGTTACAGTATATTACATGCAACCGCTTTCATTGTTACTGAATTAGAGGAATCCAACGGTCTGATCCATCCAATTCAACCAGGCCATACTGACCATGTGTTAATAAATCATATATCATGTATAATACAAAATTAAGTACAGTATAAACAAGGAATAAATAGAAAACAAAACATAAATGACAATCTGAGCAATGATTTTCTTGAAACAATTTCAAATGGTTTGACCATGGCAACATCAAGTTAGCCTGACATAGCCCGACCATAATACTGCTGTTCATCCGTATTCATGGTCTGGAGGTTCTTTAACCTGACGCGATTATACTGCGGAGGGGAGGGCATTCACTTCTGGCTTGAAACGATTGGACAGCTCGTCTAATCAGCTTTGCTTATTGGCCGGTAGACTCTACCGATGTAAACACGCCCCAGAGGACCGCTCCCAGACCATGGATACGGATGAACATTCGTATTATGGGCGGGTTATGTCAGGCTAACATCAAGTGGCCTTACAGCAGGTTTCATTATAACATTTTCACAGTGAGACTGTGTTGCTATTACCTTTTATCAACCGTCAGTGACATGGGCTGTGGAGAATGATAACAACAAGCATGGGAGGAACCAGGGGTTGATGTTTTTTCAGTGGGGACAAAAACAAAAACAAAAACAAAAAAATCAACACACTTAATTGGTTCCCATAAGGCAAGTCCTTACTGACAGTATGAGCAATGCACAAAGTCATCCTCTTCTTAAACCCAGTGGAGTCATTAATTTCTACATCTGAACTTTTGTTTGTTTATTTGTTTTTGTTGTTTTTTCTTTTATGTAAAAAAAGCAATAAAAACCTGCCAACCATTACCTTTCTTTGGATCTCCTGGTTCAGAACAGCAGGATGTTTCCAACATTTCCCGTAATGATACAGGATTAAAAACTGGTAGTGGGACTTGAGACAGGTGAAAAGGAGACAGAAAAACAACAACAAAAGAAAGAAACAAATGGTGAGCTCAAGGGCTGGTTGAAATCACTGTTCTTGAATCAGAATGAAAAAAAGTCCCCATAATGCTGCAGCGGTGACAAGAAGCAGAGGATTCTGGGATTTAGACAGGCCTGCTCTGTTCTGCACCATCATTCCAGTTCCTGGAGAAACACACACACACACACACACACACACACACACACACACACACACACACACACACACAAACGAGAGAGAGAGAGAGAGAGAGAGAGAGAGAGAGATCAAATAAGAAAAATGCAAGGGAAATCCTTCCTATGGTTTCCTATCAGTAATCATTTACTAAAAAAAGTCTTATATTGTAAATATTTATCTAAACATCAGAGTTGTTTAGATTGGGCTACTACACCTTAAAGCCACCACATGCAACATTTAGGTAAAATTTCGACGTTTCCTATTCATTACACCTTTATGTAAATTGCCTAGAACTCACTAGACTTGATAAATGACATGTTCCGGAGTAAAACGAGCCCCTTCACGAGATTGTCCGACCCTCCTAGAGGCAGATACCGCCTATGCAAGATCAGGGAGCGCGTCCCGGCTATCGTAAGTTTTGGTTAGCAAGCAAGCTAGGTCACGTGACTTAGCCAGAGTTTACTGTTTGAATTACAACGCGATTTGTGACTTCTCAGCGCATTCAACTGTCGATACATTTTGTTAGCAGTGATCACCATTGACTATGCAATTCTAAATGGAGGATTATTGGCAGAAACGCTTAATAACAGCTTTGTTTGGTTGTTAGCTTACTGGATGACGCCACCAGATCCTGCATAGGTTCTCTTTAAATGAATTATGGCTTCTATAATAACTCTCTTATCTCAGATCAGTTTGCCCTTTATGCGTCATAGGAGCTTCAGTAAACTTCAGTATCTTGGCCAGCAGGCTGGGCTGGGCTGGGCTGGGCTGGGCTATGTGCTTACCTGAGTCCCGAGACACAATGGTCTCATGGGCTACGCCGTCCCCCCCGTCTCCCCACGACCGCACCTCCAGCACAACGTAGCCATTGTCTTTGGGCAGCGGCAGCTTGATAGATGTCTGACCTTTGTCCAACACCTTCAGAGCAGACTGGCCCTCGTGCTTATACAGAACCTGTGGGGGGAGCACAGGCATGACACGGCACTTTTGCAATTGTACTTCATCACATTCAACACACTTTCTCTTTCTAACATATACACACACACACACACACACACACACACACACACACACACACACACACACAGACACACACACACACACACATATACAAATGCAACTGTATTATTGCAGTCATATATACACACACACTCACACAGAAATGCAACTGTGTTATTACAGTCGTACATACACATTCACACAGTAATTTTTTGAAATATCTCTTTGAGGTGAATGTACTCTAATGCACTCACTGGAAATTTGCCCCTATTTATCAACTATAGATTTGATAATATCCTTTATTAAGAGATATTACAATCTGTTTGTGTGAATCAGGTGGGGAACCCAATAAACCAGAATTATGCCCCCCAATAAGGAAAGAGACAGATAGAAATCTGATGCCAGTTTCTGAGAAGCATGCCATTAAGCAATAATTCATATCTTAATCCTAAATCTAATATTTTGATAAAGATGATGACTTTCCATGGTAATACACGGCATACGTGCCGTGTTGGTAAAACTGATAGCTGGCAATAACAATCTTCTGTTGTTTATGTGGTAGGCCTACGTACTCTAAGCTTTTAGACAGGTCACCAACACATAATAGGGTAGTCCATGACACGTGTCATGTCCGTGACGTGACACTTATGATCAAAACATTCATGAATAAGGCCATGAACTTAGGAAAAAGTGTCATTAATGTTTATAATGTGCCAAGTTATGTGTATGACAAACTCATGTCATTATTAAGTCAACTTAAGGTGGCTACAGACCAAAGATCCGCGACGACACAGGCTGCGACATTCTAAAAACCTGCAATGTTCTAAAACTCAGAAACTGCTATTTGACACGTTAAATCTTTTGCGACGGCTGGCAACTGATTGCGACGATTGATTCACATCGCTGCAACTCCTCTCTAAAACCGTTTCTTCTCACCGCGGATCTTCATTCTGAATAGGCCTTTACTGTAAGTCAAGTTTTACCAAATAATCAAATCAAATCAAAACAAATTACATAAATGGAACTGCTGCATGTCATAAGCACACAAACCAAAACAACAAATGCACAAATTCACATAATATATAATGCACACACAAGACATGATAAAGACACTACTGAACACAGAAGGTGTCTTAGACCTGTCACTCACTTTGTAGCCCAGCACTGCTGATTCGTTGTCCATGGCTGTCACTGGATCCCATCTCACTGTTACCCATGATCCATCTGTTTTCCAGGAGATGTTGCCAGGGGGACGGTTTGGGGCTGTAAGTGAGTAGAGGATGAATGACTGTTTTATCTGAGCCAAACTGTTTTACGCTGCATGTTAAAATGTGATCTCATGTCTAAAACTATCCTTGTGAGTGTGTGTGTGTGAGTGTGAGTGTGTGTGTGTGTGTGTGCGTGTGTGTGTGTGTGAGAATGTTTTTTATGCATGTCTGTCTTTCCGTCATGACCCATTTGTTTCATAGCAGTGTTCTATTTCAAACTAAATATTTGCTAAAGCTGAACAGACTACAGACCAGTTTATATTCTCCCAAACCTGCGGGGAGTAGAATCATCTTCCTGTAACTTGCTATCGGTGAAAAACACATAGCTAAAAAAAGCTACTGTGAGCTTTGAAAGCAACTGATATCAGAGAACTTCATAGCTCTGGGGCTAAAAACAATACCCCTGTCACTCAAAATGGTCAAGTGATCTACCCTGCGAATGTGACCACACCTTTCCACTGGTCACTACACCCTTACTTACCGCTTCAAGCTAAACAAGACACAACGATGACACTAGACACCTTTGGGAGGCTCAACCCTGGCAACTTGTTAGTGTCTGCTGTTAGCGTGTTAGCTGTGAGGTCTGACGGGGTAAGCGTGTTAGTTGTGAGGTCTTTCAGCAGTGGGTTAGTTGTAGTTGACGGAGTGGCAAGTTCAAGACCCCAGTGTGGTGACAAGGGCTCCGGCGACATGAGGCCTTACGGGGTCAGTGTGCTAAGCTGTGAGGTCTTACAGGGTTTGTGTGTTAGTTGTGCCGTGGTTAGCGTGTTGGCTGCGAGGTCTTACGGGGTTTGCGTGTGATGATGGTGGTCCTGGGGGAAGCAGGCCCAGTGCCTGCGCTGTTGTAGGCCAACACAGTGACGTGGTAGAGAGTGCTGGGCCTCAGGCCGGCTACCCGGGCGCTAGTCTCCAGTCCGGCTGTCCGCACTCGGTCAGCAGCCGCTTCCCGCTCATGCTGCCGCCAGTAACGGATCTGAAGAAAACAGGAAACAATTGCCAGATTACATTTACAGTGAAAAACAGACCAAAACAATTGAGTTAAAGGAGCTGTGTGTAAGAAATGCACTTCAAATAATCATTAAACAGCCCTGATATGTCACTAGACATGAAGGAATCATGTTAATTTTAAACACTGATATAACTGATAGTTGTAGTCCAGCCAGAATATTAGCATTTGAAAAGCTAAGTTGCAGCCCACAAGTAGTGTTTATGTTGTTATTTCAAGTGGTATTTGTATTGTTGTCATTGTCAAAGCCTCATTATGCTTCTGAAAAATGTCATGACAAGGTCAGAAATAAAACAATGATATATAGGAGATGCTTTTGAAAGATGGAGACAGCTGAAAGCAACAAAATATTTTGAAAATGATTGTAGTACCAATTTTGGCCACAATCCTACACACAGCTCCTTTAGCAATCGGATTCTTTGTCATCTTAGTTGCACTGGGTATGAAGGCCATTTCAAATGAACCCACCACAATTGGGCCTATCCACAATCCCTGGATCTCCACCAAAAATTCTACACTCTAGAGTCTTTGATCACTGATCTACCATATTGTTATGCTGAGTTAAACAAAATATTTACAGCACAATGCAATTTTTGAGAGAATGGTAGAGAATCACTGCCATTAAACATGTATTTGCATCTTCGTTTTCTCAGCTATATATACCTGTATATATAGAATGTATGGATACATTGACACAAAACAATATGTTGTGCAGGAATCGCAATTTCCAGAAAATCAAGAGAAGTGCACTTTGTACTTGACAGCAGCACCTGGGGATTTTTTTTTTTTTTTTTTTTTTTGTCAGACCGAGTAAAGGGAAGAGTTCAGTTCAGCCACTTATCAAAGTTTACTAATACAGTGGCCTTTATTACCCTGAGAACAACAGCCCTTGCACACGTACATGTATGGCTAGCGTGCCTATCGGCATGTCTTTGAGGACATTGCTCCAAAAGCAGCACCGGCCGGCAGTGGCATACTTCTGAGAAGTGATAGCAAGGTGCAATAATGGTACCCTAAATATTAATGAATGAGGGCAGAGGCTGAAAGCATAAAAATAATGTCTCCAGCTTCAAGGGTATATCAATTAACTCATAAGGAAATGCAGCGAATAACTCAGTGTTGCACGTGATAAGGAGGGGGCATCCTACAGTATCAAGCACAAAGGTAATGGGCAGCTGCGTGGTGACACGCAGGATGACCTGAGCCAGGGTCATTGTATCAGTAGCTGTCCATCTGTGGTTTGTCTCTATTCACACTAAAGGGTCTCCTGTGTGAACCAGCTCCTCAAGCTCTCGAGCTAAAAGTCTACTTAGGCCGCGTATATATAACTATTCCAATTTTTAAGTGGACAGCGTGGGAGCTGCATGGTTCATGGTGACGCAGGACACGCATGCGGTGTGCTTGGAATAATCTGTTAACATTCATTCTTCTTTAATGCATAACATGGGACGACATTGGGGGACTTTTAATTACCTCGTATCCCCTAAGGATGCCATTGGAGGGCAGCTGCTGGACAGGGTCCCAGGACACCTTCATTTCAAAGGCAGACAGTGCTTCAGCATTCAGCCTGCGGGGGGAGACAGTGGGCTCTGGGGGGGAGAGAGAGAGAGAGAGAGAGAGAGAGAGAGAGAGAGAGAGAGAGAGGGGGGGGATATTACGTAAATACACTTAAATGCTCAAACATGGAGAGAGAAAAACAGAGCATGAGAGAGAGCGAGTGATAGAGAGACAGAGAGACATTTATGATATGATACATTTAAATGCTCAAATATGGAGAGAGAAAAAGAGAGCATGAGACAGAGAGAGAGAGAGAGAGAGAGAGAGAGAGAGAGATAGATAGACAGAGATAGAGAAAGAGAAACATATTAAATGATACACTTAAATCCTTTAAATTTCTACTACCTTCTTCGGCAGAGTAGACCTGGGCCACCTGGCTGAAGGGCCCTTCCCCCATCCTGTTGTAGGCCTTAATCTTCACCTCAAACGGGCTATAGGGGGTTAGCGTCTGGTTGGTGTAGACGTAGCGTGAGGACTCCACGCCCGGCACCCGCACCATGGTCCAGGCCTGGGTGTCACGTTGCCGGAAGGACAGGATGTAGCCAAAGCCGTCTCCGTTCTGGTACTCCCTGGCCATGGGCTACAAGGCCCAGCAGGCAGTGGGAGAGACGGGAGAGACATGTCAGATGACACTCAACAGGGAAGGAATGGATGGATGGATTTCTACACAAGAACTCCTGACGGCGAAGTTGTCTAAAGTATCTGGCAGCTTGTCCTGATTACCCATGTAAGATTACATAATGTGATGTCATCACCATAGAATGGGGTCTCTTATAACTAGTTGTTCTGAACACATTATCTCTCTCTCTCTCTCTCTCTCTCTCACTCTCTCAGTATCACTTTCTCACACACAGGTAGTAAACATCAGGAAAGGCCCATATATAATTGTTAAGTGAATACACCTGGAATTCCATATTGTGATAAAAATATATATAATTGTGATGTATACTGTGACATGTGTGATATAATTGATGGCTGTTTTCTGAGGTGTTTGTGTGTGTGTGTGTGTGTGTGTGTGTGTGTGTGTGTGTGTGTGTGTGTGTGTGTGTGTGTGTGTGTTGGTGAAAGCCCACCGTCCATGTGATGATGAGCTCATGGCGATCTCCTCCTCCTCCTCCCAGTCCACTGGGAGCCACAGTCGGGGCTGCAACAGAAAGCCACTAATCAACGCCAATAGCCACACACACAGCTATGCTATAGTGTGTGTGTGTGTGTGTGTGTGTGTGTGTGTGTGTGTGTGTGTGAGCTGCAAAGAAGCCACTCAGCATCAACACTAATAGCCTGACACAGCTTCATTCACACAGTTATGCTATAGTGTGTGTGTGTGTGTGTGTGTGTGTGTGTGTGTGTGTGTGTGTGTGTGTGTGTGTGTGTTGTGTGTTGTGTGTATGTCTGTGTAGTGTGAGAGCTGCAAAAGAAAGCCACTCAGCATCATCACTACACAGCTATGCTATAGGGTGTGTGTGTTGTGTGTGTGTGTGTGTGTGTGTGTGAGCTGCAAAAGAAAGACACACATCATTAACACTAATAGCCTGACACACAGCTTCATTTACACAGTTACTGTATGCTATAGTCTCTGCATATATGTGTGTGTGTGTGTGTGTGTGTGTGTGTGTGTGTGTGTGTGTGTGTGTGCTGGTGCACAGTGGTATCTGCAGAAAAGATGACACTCATCGTCATCATCAACAGCCTGACTCATTGCTTCAGTTTCACAGCTATGACGAGCGTCACTCGACACCATTGCGTGTCAAAATCAATAGTCTTATCTTATCTTATCTTGTGTGGTTTTAGTGGTGATTCACATCCGACTACAATATAAATAATAAAAAATAAACAAACACTGCGTATGAATCTAGAGTCAGTTACAGACTTTTGGAGGTCATCCAGATGTTCAGGTATTTAAAAAAAAAATAATCCTGTTTTGAACTCTGTTAACCTAAAGATGGAGGAAATCCGCTCAAAGAAAGCAAGAACTATGAACTGAAAGTACTTTAATATGGGCACTGGTAGGGTAATATGGGCAATTGGGCATTAGCACTGGTAGTGAAATATGAGTGGGCACTGGTAATGTAATATGGGTGGGCATCACTACTGGTAGTGTAATATGGGTGGGCATCAGTACTGGTAATGTAATGGGTGGGTGTGGGCACTGGTAATGTAATATGGGTGGGCATCAGTACTGGTATTATAATATGGGTGGGCATCAGTACTGGTCGTGTATGGGTGGGTGTGGGCACTGGTAGTGTAATATGGGTGGGCATCAGTACTGGTAGTGTATGGGTGGGCATCAGTACTGGTAGTGTATGGGTGGGTGTGGGCATCAGTACTGGTAGTGTAATATGGGTGGGCATCAGTACTGGTAGTGTAATATGGGTGGGCATCAGTACTGGTAATGTAATGGGTGGGCATCAGTACTGGTAATGTAATGGGTGGGCACTGGTAGTGTAATATGGGTGGGTGTGGGCACAGGTAGTGTACTATGGGTGGGCATCACTACTGCTAGTGTAATATGGGCACTTATGGGCACTGCTAGTGCGTATAGCAGGATCCGTTCTCACCGCACTCTCAGCGGTTAGAAGCACTTCTTGAAGGATTGGGTTGTAGAGCGAACCTGAAGAAGCGCTTGGGTGAAACACGTTGTTGGCTCCAATAAAACTGAATATAAGTGATCGGTGTGCAGTGATTTTGATCTTTTACTTGGATTATACTGTACCTGTGCTGTACCAGAACCTGTACCACTAAAGGCCTGTGCACAGAGACACTTGTCAACTGTCTTTGATTGGGTTGTGAAGATTTGCACATACTACCACCAGTGAGCCCAGGCTAGTTGGCAACCGTGACATGGGCACTGTGGATCTGATCTTACCTGCCTGCTTGGTCTGGATGCCCTGAGACGGCATGCTGGGTTCGCCGCTACCCAGGATGTTGCTCGCGATGACCTGGAACTCGTAGTTCATCCAGGGTCGAAGGCCGATCACTCGCGCCGACTCAGCATTTCCCTCAATGTTCTGTGGATCTGTGGATCATTCAGTCAATTTTACTGCTTAGTCAGCATTACCTAACTGTAGTTATCCTTCCTGTAATATAATTTAGGTGATTGGCTGGCGTGCATTGGTGGCCTGATCTGTGTCCATGTTGTGTGCCATAGGTCAGGGGTTCTCAAAGTTTTAATGGGAGAGGGCCAATTTAGGGGCCAAACATTGAACTGTGGAACATCAAAGGGGTGTGGGGAGAAAAAAAGAAAAGAATTTGTCATCATTTTAATGACCAGGTTGCATCTCTACGGTTTACATTAATTGCAATAAATAAATGGCTATAGATGCAGCTATAGGTCATCACTAAATAGAGGTTGATTCTTTAAAGGTACAATGTGTAACGTTTTTACTGTTCAATATCAAAATATGCTTTACCTGATCGCAAGCCTGTCCTTTCTCATAAATATTAACCACCGCTATTAATTCCGTATATCCGTACTGGCTTGAAATTTCGCATTTGCACGCACATTAACTGGGGTAGACTCTCCATGTATTGCATCTTGGAATACGGAGGCTGAAAGCGGTCATATCGTTCGCGTTTTTTGCTATCGACTGACAATAGGCCGACATCCGCGTGCAGGCTTCCGTAGTTGTAATACGTGATTTGCGTTGCGTTACGCTTAATTTCTCTCAAAGGCTACACATTGGGGCTTTAAGAGCGATTTAAAGTGAAATGTTTCTGCGGTCCGCCATTGGCCCCCGGGCCGCACTTTGGGAGCCTATGGTGTAGGTGCTTACCTGTCCTCATCCTCTTCCAGGTGCCTGAGGGTTCGGTGCGACTCATGATGATGTACTTGCCGATGGGGCTGTGGTTGTCATAGCCACGACTCCAGCTCAGCTCCACAGACGTCTCGTTCACACGCTTCACCACCAGACCTCCAGGGGGGCCAGGGGGGCCTGAGAGAGGGGGGGGGGAGAGAGAGAGAGAGGGATAGGGAGAGAGCGAGAGAGAGATAGAGAGAGAGGGGTGGGAGAGAGAGAGAGAGAGAGAGAGAGAGAGAGAGAGGAAAAGAAAGAAAGTTCACTTTCTCATTAATTTGCATTGAATCTTAGTCATATCACTGTAATGCTGAAAGAAAGAGAAGAGATAGAGAGAGAGAGAGAGAGAGAGAGAGAGAGAGAGAGAGAGGGATAGGGAGAGAGGGAGAGAGAGATAGAGAGAGAGAGAGGGGTAGAGAGAGAGAAAAAAAGTACAACAGACTGAGAAATGGTAATGGAAGAGATAGTAAGGTGCCCTTTGAAACGATGTGACCTTGTATCAACTTTATTGAGTCAATTCAGGGTCATCCCTTTCCTATCTAGAGGTCATACTAACATACTTCCTTCAAAACAACGATCTCATCCACTCTGAGATTGCTAAAGTGGCGTGACTACAGTATGCTCACCTCTGACCACTAGTTTGGCAGTAGCGATGGCCGTGTCCACTACAGTTTGTGCCGCACAGGTGTAGGAGCCAGCGTGGCTTAGCTGCCCGTTCACAATGATCAGGTCTCCAATGGTTTCCTTCTGTTTGGGCAACAGGGACAACAACGCAGACAATTGTAAAACAGAATACTGGCCAGTGTTAGGGATACACTCAGGGACAACGGTATTTCTTACATAATTGCCAATAAGCTGCACCATAAATAACAAATCAGCATTTACATTACATAATGACTGTGTTCTGAGAGGCAGTCGTTATCCTGGAAAATATCGGCAGGCCTCAGGGTTTGCTGCATTACTCTGAAGATAAATATGTATACAGTATATATGTATCTATATTGTAAAGTAAAAAAAAATAAATTAGGGGATAAACCTATGTGTTCTACAGTATACATATATACATATATAAATGCTTGAGAATAGGGGATAAACCTACAGCCCCCTGTGCCCCATTCTACAGTATATCTGGCTATAAATATCCTCTCACTCCTTCTGTGCGGTGGTAATGTCCACTGTGGTCCTCTAGGTCCAGCGGCACGCCGTTATGAGACCAGGTGAAGGTCAGATCCATGGTGGGGTCATGGGAGGCGTGACACTGCAGGGTCACATTCTCACCCTGGTTGATGTCCTGGTTAGACGGCGCCAGGGTGATCTTAGTGGCATCTAATGGGATAAGAGAGAATAATGACAGATTTAGAGCATCCCAAAAGGCTCTTTGGTCTTTCTAGCCCTCAGCGGTGCCTATCTACCTCATCTATCCTTTCATTTGTCAGTGGTGACGTACTGAATGTTACTTTTATCTGTTTTGTTACTGGTGTTGTTCTCTTTGTGCTTTTGTAATGCTGCAACCTCCCTCTCTCTGAGACAAAATGTCTCCCTGGTGGAGACTACTAAAGAAACCTAACCTAACTAACCAGATAGCGCTGCCTTCAAGGCCCTATGACACCCCACCCCTCTAAATCTAGGGTTAGGATGAGGGGTTAAGGTGGTTAGGGTTAGGATTAAGGATATGGTAGTGCCTTTCAGATATGGCTGCCTGGAAATTCCTGTTGAGGGCAAAACAAACCCATTGAGCTCTGAAATGGACATAAATACAGACAGTCTGGCAAACAAGCAGACAAACAGACATGCAGGCGAGTTGGCAGTCAGACAGGCAGATGGGCTAGCAAGACCGAAAGTAGACAGAACTTATTCAAAAGGACAAGCAGACACACAGATAGACAGACAGACAGACAGACAGACAGACAGACAAACAAGTGAGCAAGAGGACAGACAGCAATGCAACATGCAATAGACAGCAGCAAACTCTACCTTCTACAAAGAAGGAAACAGACAGACTGTCAGGCAGACAAGACAGACTGTCAGGCAGACAAACAGACAGACTGCCAGGCAGGCAGACAGATGGCCTACTCTCATACCTCGTACAGAAAGATGTCCCGTGCTGTTTGCTTTTCCCAACGAGTTTTCAGCGAAGCAGGTGTACTTGCCCTCATCTGCACGGCTGATGTTGTAGATGTAGAGCACTCCATCTGGAGTCACTGTTATCCTGTGAAGTGATCACATCCGCAAGCATTGCACACACACACACACACACACACACACACACACACACACACACACACACACACACACACACACACACACCGCAGGGGACAAGCTATGTCACACACTTTGAATGATAGAAGAAATTATGCTCGCAATCTGATGCACCAGATGTTTTTTTAATAACTGCAACCCGGCAAGAGCTGTGCCTTGTGTGCAATCTCCTCTCCTCTCTTCTTTCAAAAAAGTTTGCTCTCAGCATGCACTGTTAGGAACGAACTTTCTGGAAAAATTCTGATGAAATGGTTTGTTATTTCTCTGACATGGCTTGTTGTGTTTTTAACAGTCCCAGGCACCCACTGCTGATTTGTGCTGCTTTGTCTGCTAGTTCACTGCGAGCAGGTAGGACCCCCAAGGGGGCACCTGTCTAGGATGAGACGATTCTCTCTCTCTCACACACACACACACACACACACACACACACACACTGTGGCATGGGCTGATGCAATGAACGCCTGCTGAGGACATTCGCTGAAGTTCCTGTACAACTGCAGCAAATAGGAGATGTGCTGCTGATAGCACAGCCTGAGACTCAATGATCTCACTGCGGCCTACCGGGAATACTGATAAAATATAGCATGTAGATAAATTCTGTGTGTATCCATTCTATTACTGTCAGTATTATGTAATATTCATGTCCAGACATGTACTTGTTAATGACTAAATAGTCATTCTGAGTCAAGTGCTGAGGTATCTAATCAACCCGAAATGCAAAAACTAATGTAAACTGTACAAGAGTGAATTAATAGAGATTCAGAATTCAGTCATCTGTGATGAACTACATCAGGCATGGAATTAGCTGTGATATTAATTGACTTTATGGCCACCCAGGATTTGTAGTCTAGTTTAGGGTGACTGCTCTGCAAAATAGTGTTTCTGAGAGGAAGAGAAATAATAACAAGGGTGGGACAGGCCAAGCACTCTTGAAGGGAACTGCAAGAGTCATGGAATAGGCATGGAAGTGTAGCGCTCCCTGCTGGGAGATTTACATACTACACAGGGCACTTCTGTTTTGCTTACAGTACATACAGTAGGTTACATAGATAGAAAGATAAATAAATAGAAAGACAAATACTTTATTTATCCAGAGGGAAATTAAAGAATCAAGTATATCAA
>JAODXP020000013.1:4346343-4348843 GCA_027497455.2 Sardinella longiceps | reverse complement strand
CAAAGAACAGCCTGCAAAAACACCCCTCTAGTGGACTACTTTACTTCCTTGACAAGAGAGGGACCAAAGCTTTGGCATAATGTCAGCCCACAGAGAGAGATACAGCCCCCTAGGAGCTTCAGGTTGTTCAGGGCAGCCAATTTATCACTAATGAAGTCAAATGTCCACTCTGGTTCTCCAGGCTGGGATGTGTAGTCCCTGTGAGGGAGGCCTGCACAGCACCAGGGCCCTTTTTAAGCTCTGTTTTAGTGTTTAAGTTCATTTCTCATTTCTAGTATTGTTTAACTGCTAAGCTTTATTTCCTAGTGTTTAGCTATTTTAGTGTCAAGTTTATTTTTGTAATGATAATAGTTTTCAGTGTTACATCTTATTCAGTCTTGAAATAATAATAATGATGATAATAATAATAATAATAATAATAATAATAAGAAGAAGAAGAAGAAGAAGAAGAATAGACCCATGTTATTTTACCTGGGTAGTGGGCTGACGCTTGGCAGGTGATGGAGGTCCCGACTCCCTCATGGGCTGTCTGGGGAGTCCTGTTCTGGGGTGGGAAGTCATGCAGGTCTGCAAACACACAGGACAAACAAGAAACATTAACTTCCCCACAATCTGACGTTTCATATTGTTTGAAGAACTTGTATGTTTTAGCTTCCACACTGCAATAAAATCCATTTTTGAAAATATCAAAACCATTTTTAATGGTTTATTTCAGTAATCATTGACCAAAATTTCACTTATGTTGATTTTATAATGTATTTTATTATCTACAAATTTCTGAAACTGAATCAAAAGGGCTTTTATAGCGATTCATTAATATCAATTAGCAATGAATTTATTTGAATTTATCGCTTTATTGGTAGATGAAAGAGAGAGAGGAAGAAAGACAAGGGGGGGGTTGGAGTTAAAAAAAGAGAAAATGACTGCTCACAGCCCAACTTTAGGAAGAAAGACAGAAAAAGAGAGATGGAGAGAGAGAACGGTAAAAAAAAGAATATGACTACTCACAGCCAAAATTGAAGAAGAGAGACAGACAAAGAGAGAGGGAGAGAGTGAAAGAGAGAGAGAGAGAGAGAGAGAGAGAGAGAGAGAGAGAGAGAGAGCGAGAGAGAGAGTGGACAGACGTAAAGAAAAAAAAGGATCACTACTCACAGCCAAACTTGAGGTTGGCAGCACGGCTGATGATGGTGCCACATCTGTTGTAGGCGAGGCACTGGTAGGAGCCGGCGTCACGGTCATGCTGCGGGTTTGTGATGACCAGATTCCCAGCCACCAGCGTGTAGCGCGGGTCAGCACTCAGCACCACCTCAGTGCCATTCACCTGCCACCTGAGACACACACACACACACACACACACACACACACACACACACACACACACACACACACACACACACACACACACACACACACACACACACACACAGATGCGCGCACACACACAGACACACACACACACACACACATATGTTTATGTGAGACAAAGTATCAATAACAGACTGCAAGGCCAAGAAAGCCAGTCAGGGCACAAGATCACACACCGTATGAGTGAGATTTCAACTGTACTATAGATGCATTATCCGCTTATTTTACTACTGCACGACTGCTTTCAGCAGTTTTTGTAGGAAGAGAGTTTTATGTCAAGGCTGTTTTTGAGCAAATAAATAGAATAATTAATAAAAATGCAAAAAAATGTAATAATATATTTTATACATATAACAGCTGAGAGCTGGTTAGGTGTGAGGTGCCACTTGTTTATTCATATCATCTACAGCAGTGATGCAGTGCACTGATTATTCTCATTATCAATCATAATTGTTTAATTGTGCAAGCTAATTCCTGTAATTAGTCTAATGAGTTGGCTGTAGGTGTAGTGTTTGTGATTAGGCACTAGGGGGCGTCCTACCTGTAGGAGGCAGCAGGACTGGCTCTGGCCTGGCAGCTTAGGGTCACTTTGCCTTCAGTCAGGCCCTCTGGGTACACCAGGCCTACAGGCTGCTCCTCAAACACTGGCCCACTGTCGTGGCCCGACACACACATATCTCCACCTGCATGTGGATACACACACACACACACACACACACACACACACACACACACACACACACACACACACACACGTGTGAATGCATGTACACAGAGAATCACACAAAACAAGACACACAAACACACAGGCACACACACACACACACACACACACACACACACACACACACACACACACACACATCCTGTGTATCCTTTTCCACCTAGGATGGCACTTCTGCTGTGAAAAGGCAGAGTCAAGGAAAACCTGATGAAGGAGGATGCTGGAGTGGCTTCTTTTTCTGACCTTAACTGACTGAAGCTGCAAAACAAATGTACCGTTTCCCTGGATGAGCAACTCACACACCTACACACACACACACACACACACACACACACACACACACACACACACACACACACACACTCAAACAACTCCACACACATACACTCACACACACACACACACACACAC
>JAODXP020000013.1:4326343-4328843 GCA_027497455.2 Sardinella longiceps | reverse complement strand
CGCTTCACCCCCATGGCTTCCCTGCCCCAGACGCCTCTCACAGGTCGTATTCATTTTCATATTAGTGGCTCACACCATGCAACACAAAACATGTCCCATCCCGGACCATCAGGGACCGTGTGTGTGTGTGTGTGTGTGTGTGTGTGTGTTTCTTGTCTCTGTGTTGTGTGGAGTGTTGTGTGGAGTCTTGTGTTTCTTGTCTCTGTGTTGTGTGGAGTCTTGTTCTGTCTGGTACATGTTTTCTTTCAGCCTTAAATACACTTTCATTCTTTTCTTTGTCTTAATTTCTCTCTTTGTCCTCTTTTTTTCTGCTCTTTTTTTTCTGTAGGATTATTAAGGACAAGGAAAGCAAAGTGAATTTTCACCCCTGACTGGTGGAATAGGAGCCCTCATGTTAAACACATTCCCTTGTTTCATAAATATGAAGTAATTCATAATTGTATCCCAATGTGTTGAGGGGCCTGATTTTTGTAAAATAATTCACTTAAAACCCACCGGTTTAAAGGAACCTCCGGAGATGAATATGATGGTTCGGAACTCTTTTCATTCCACACTCATCCCTCAGTAAATTAATGTCTTTAGAAGTAATGGGTGTACACATGGTCACATTATCCTGGTCAATACATGCTTGTGATGTAATCCTCTGCTCTGGGCTATTAATGACAGCGCCATGATTGAGCCCTGGGCTGGATTTCCCTAAAACTCCCAGTGGGGAGAAAAACCTTCTGTTGCCACCGAGGATCAATAGCTTTGATTCCTCAGCGATACCTAAAAGCCCCCCGAAACCCAAGTGCACTCTCTCGCTCTCTCGGTCCCACCACCACCACCTCTGCCATCCCACCACCGCCGCCGCCGTCAGGCTTGACGGATGACAGGCAGGATGATATGCCGTCGCCGACACCACCACCAGCTGCCCCACCCCTCCCCTGGCAGACACTGCACTCTGTCAGGAGAGATAGAGAGCAATCATTCCGGGCTTGGGAAAAAAATAAAAAAATAAAAAGGCTTTCATAGATTGCCTTCTCGGTTCTCACTCTCACTCATCTCTTTTTCTTTCTTTCTTTTTCTCTCTTTCATATGCACATATGAATTCACACACTCAAAAAGTCTCTCTCTCACACACACACACACACACACACACACACACACACACACACACACACACACACACACAGGTGTGCACAATCCGATCTTCAGCTCTTAGTCAAATGGAAGGAATTCTAATGCTAACATTAAAGCTCCGTAAAAGAAAGTAGATCCGATGCCACTCATTTTGACTTCTTTAAGAAGAAAAAAAAACTGTCAGAAATATTCAGTTGAGAGGTTCCTCGATCCAAACTGAGCGGATGACTGCGGGCGTCCGCGGGTTTCCGCGGGCACGAGTCATCAAAAAAATATAAAATACGGGCCGCGGTCGGTCGGGTCTAAAATAAAAGTTGACTACATTTTTGTAATTTATATTAAAATTGATTGAATGACTGCATGGGGCGAAGATGCAAGCTCAGTGTAGGAGAGGAGAGAGATGGAAGCGGTAAGGGAGAAGCTGAAGTCTGGAGAGTGGAAGCTCCAGAAACACACAAACAGAGAGAGTTAAGTGTGGGAAACTTTTGCTGAGGTGACTAAAGACGATGGTAATAGTGCTGGCTTTGTCATGTGTAGCCTACCTCTTGTGATTCAATTTACAAATTTGATAGTCACAAAACTGGCACGACGAACATGGCCCGCAATAAGTGCACCACTGGTAAGGCCCACACCTACCCAAGGCTCCCTGCGTTGGCAAGGAGGATTCTCTGCGTCCCAGCTTCAAGCGCAGCCATTGAGCGCACATTCAGCTCTGCAGGCCGTGTCATAGAAGTGATAAGAAATCGTCTTCACCCTGACACTGTCGATTCAATCTTATTTCTCCACAGCGCGCGTAAAGCAAAAAAAATAATAATAATAATGTAGCCTATGCCATTTACCTTATTATTATTTTGAATGCAGAATGCATTATGATTGAATGCAATTGAGCGCATTATGCTGCGTGCACTGTCATATTTTGTGTTAATGTTCCGTGGGCTACTTGTTTATTTTGACCATTTCTTTCACCTTGTAGCCTACCTTGCAGCCACTTTCATGTTGTGTTAATGTTCTGGGCTACTTGCTTGTGATAGACCCTTCATCCTTCTTTACGTCCTTCTTACGATATGCATTTTAAATGATAAGCTATATAAGCCTGACTTCTGCATGAATGGTGGATTTTTTTTAAAAAAATGTAGGCCTAGTTTAAATGCACCAGGTGAAATTCTGAACAATGCTATTGACCTCAGTTTGTAGGCTATGCATACTCGGGTCATATATACATTTTATGTTGCCAAAATGAGGCTATAAGAGCAGTCAAAAGCATAGACATTTTTTTAAGCAAGCGGGTGGAAAGCGGGTTTCGGACCGGAGTTCTGCGATCCAAGTTTTGCGGTCCGGGTTGCGGCCGGTCTCAGTTGAGAACGCCGGTCGGGTGCGG
>JAODXP020000013.1:4315424-4326243 GCA_027497455.2 Sardinella longiceps | reverse complement strand
TCTTCTTCTCCTCTCCCTCTCTTATGACTCCTCTCCTATAGCTGCTCCCAACTTTTCATTACTGGTTGATGAATATGCCACGCTCCGACTGATGGTTCAAACGTTTTATTACAGGAATTTTCTGTCTTACAAACGCTCAAGTCCACCGTGAACACTGAAATAAAATACACGGTGGCAAATATACATCAGTGAAACGGTCATGTTCCTATCTAGGAATTACTTAACTAAACTTAATATACACACATACAAACATAAAAATATTTCTCTCAAATGTCCATACCGTGTGCGCCTCCAACCAGAAGGTTAGGAGTTGCTAGAAGTCCATTTCTTCATATTTCAGTCTCTCATCTTTGCATATACCGCTTGCACACATGGACTGACTTGAAAACGAAACTTAACTTTCTCCATCAAGTGCATCACGTGACCAAGTGATGACCTATCTGCTAATATTGTCAGGTGACCTTATTAATAGAACAATTTTCACATTATAAGTATGAAAGTATGTACATTATAATCAAAAAATATAATAAATAAAAAATAAATAAATTGGCACAAAAATTATGCTCATGTTACAGCGTTTGCTACACTGCCACCAAAATTACAAAAGGTTTACTTTCACCATAGTCAAAGAAATAAAACTTGTAATTTTTTCAATAACTTCAAACTCAACTTTTACCCATAATTTCCATCAATAGCTGTTATATTAGATGAATGACTATTTTCATTTTATGTGTTAATACTGAGCTATTATGAAGAATGTTCAACTAACACAACTAATTTCTGGACTGGCCGCTCAAGAAATGAAGGTTGTGTTAAGCGCTCACCCTTTGGTCCTAACTTCTTTTGGCCTACTTGTATTTTCACCTTTCGCACAAGACCATCATCATCTTCCTTAGTCTCAACAACTTTAGCTAGTGGCCACTCATTTCTAGGAGTGTTTTCATCCTTAACAATGACGACATCTCCAACCTGCACATTTCGTCTGGTTGTATGCCACTGCTGACGAAGGCTGATGTTGGTTAAGTACTCTCGGCGCCACCTACTCCAGAACTGTTCTGCGAGATACTGCACTTTGCGCCATCTTTTTCTTGCATACAGATCTTCTTGAACGAATTTTCCAGGAGGTGGAAGGGGTACCGTAGACTTCATAGTAAGCAAGTGATTGGGTGTCAAGGGTTCAGCACTTTTGGGATCAGCGAGGGTGTTTGTTGTCAGGGGGCGACTATTGACTATAGACATGGCCTCGTAGAAGAACACTCTTAGTGAGGAGTCATCCAGTCGTCCATTAGCCTGAGCAAGGACAGAGCTCATCACGCTCCTGGTCGTCCGAATCTGACGCTCCCATATGCCTCCCATATGACTGGCTTCGGGAACATTCATAAGAAAGTCACATTCCTTTCTTGCTAGATAGGTCGCGATCCTTTCCTTGTCAAGTTCCATCAAGCACTTTCCCAGCTCATTCTTTGCTCCTACGAAATTCGAACCTTGGTCACATCTGATTTGTCTGACTGTTCCTCTTATTGCAATAAAGCACCGTAATGCATTTAGAAATGCATCGGTTGTCATGTCCTCAAGCATCTCGATATGAATGGCCCTTGAGCTTAAGCATGTTAGTAACAGCCCATACCTTTTGAACTCCTTTCTACCTTGCTTTGTGTAGAAAGGGCCAAAACAGTCGATGCCTACATATGAGAAAGGAGGAGATGGCTCTATTCGATCAACAGGTAAGTCAGCCATGCGCTGTTCTTCAGTTCGGCCCCGCACCCTCCTACATGTCACACAACTCTTGATATGCTTGGCCACTACTTTACTCGCACCCATTATCCAGTATCCGTTGGCTCTGAGTTCGTTTAGTGTTTGACCTCGGCCTTGGTGCTGTGTTCTTTTATGGCAATGGTCAAGTATCAGTTGCGTTACAATGCCTTCCTTCGGGAGTATTACGGGATGTTTGAACTCTAGCGAAGCTGATGACCGTCTTAACCTGCCACCAACTCTGAGAACTCCGTCCTCAAGAAACGGGTCAAGCTCATACATTCTATGAGTTTTCTTGAGTTTTTGTGATGTTTGGCTAAGCAGTTTCAGATCTTCTCCAAATGCTTCCCTTTGTGCCGCCTTGATCAGCACGAGAGCTGCTTTCTTTCGCTCTTCTACAGTAACAGGCCCACATATGTCCCTATGAGCCAGCCTCTGAATGCGAGCAATGACGTTAAGACATGTGTGCCAGTCTGAAAACCTTGCCAACCTTTTCAGAAGGTCTTCTTCCTTCACAACATCAGTTTTCATGACTTTAACCTCTGGGTCACCTATGAGAAGCTCAGGGGTTGTTGGGTTAGTAACAATCTCCTGTTCCCATAAGAACTTGGGTCCTCGTAGCCAATCTGATGTCATAAGATCTGCCACCTTGAGTCCTCTTGAGGCATGATCTGCCGGGTTTTGACTCGTTTCAATGTAAAACCATCGATTGGGGTCAGTAGCATCTCTGATTTTCTGGATCCGGTTCGCTACAAAAACATGAAAGCGGCGGGCATCATTCTTGACGTACCCCAATACCACCTGCGAATCCGTCCAAAAGTACTCTGCATCAATTCTCAAATCCAGCTCCTCTCTGAGGATCTTGCTTACGGCTGCTGAGATTGTGGCAGCGGTGAGCTCCAGACGTGGGATACTGACAATCTTCATAGGTGCTACCCTAGCCTTGGCCATCACTAAAGTGCAATGTACTTGTTCTTCAGCCACGATCCGGATATACGAGCACTGCCCGTAGCCATCGTTACTCGCATCAGAAAAGTGATGAAGCTCAATCTTCTGGATCGTGCCAAGATGGTTGGGAACAAAGCACCTTGGGATTTTGATGTTTTGAAGATTGTACAGGTCATCAAGCCATGTCTCCCACTTTGGTTGTAGTTCTGGCGGGACAGGCTCATCCCAGCCTACACCTCGCTTGCACATTTCTTGCAAGATTCTTTTCCCAGTCAAGATGTAGGGGGCCAGAAATCCTAGAGGATCATATATGCTGGCAACTGTGGATAAGATGCCTCGTCGAGTAGCTGTTCTTTCTTGTTGGACGACATTGAACAAGAAGACATCCATTTCGATGTTCCACTTCACTCCTAGCACTCTTTGAGCTGGTAGCTCGGTGTAGTTTAAGTCCACGTCCTTGACTTCTACTGCGCGCTCACTCTCTGGAATTGTCTCCAAGACAGCTCTGTTGTTGCAAACAAACTTGTGCAGGCGCAGTTGTCCCTTCTGACAAACTTCTCTTGCTTCATGGACAAGTTGCTTGGCCTTTTCAACAGTATCCAGACTGGCAAGCCCATCATCCACATAAAAGTTTTTCCGGATGAAGCTTGCTGCCATGGGGTACTCACTCTCATATTTGGTGGCGAGGTATTTCATGCCATAATTCGCGCAACCTGGCGACGACGCTGCTCCAAATATGTGGACCCTCATGCGGTATTCTTTCGGCGGAGTCATTGTGTCCCCACTTTCCCACCACAGGAACCTCATGAAATCTCGATCCTCTGGAGGAACATGAAAGCGGTGGAACATTTTCTCAACGTCGCAGTTGATCGCAATTGGATACTGTCGGAACCGACACAGCACTCCAGTCAAGGCGTTGGTTAAATCAGGTCCGGTGAGGAGGTTATCATTCAACGAGGTGCCCTCATATTTGGCAGAACAGTCGAAGACAACTCTTATCTTCTCCGGTTTTTGCGGGTGGTACACCCCATGGTGTGGGATGTACCAGGTGTTCCCGTCTTTTGGTGTTGCATGCACTTCCTCTGCATCACCATCTTTGAAAACATTGACCATGAACTGCACATAGTCCTCCTTGTATTTGGGATTCTTGTCCATCTTCCCTTTCAGATGTTTCAGCCTAACTGTGGCTAGATGTTTGTTGTTAGGAAACTGGGGGCGCTCTCTAAAAGGAAGAGGCATCTCCAGATGACCATTTTCATTATGATGAATTCCCTCATTCAGAATTTGCAGGAACTGAATATCTTCTTGAGAGATCATTCCATCGGTAGAGCTTGTATCCTGAAAATCTCTCTCTAGAGCCTTAATCGCACATGCAGGTGTAATAGGTGGAATTTCCTTTACAGAGATGCGATAGCAGAATCCAGCATTTGTTCTTTCACCAGTAGTAGGTGTTTTGGCACCAACCACGCTCCACCCGAGGTCTGTTTTCACTGCATATGGCTCATGCTCAGCTCCAGATACGACTTCTTTCGGTTTCAGAGCTCTGACACAGTCGTAGCCTATTAGCAGTCCAGCAGGACAGTCTAGCAAGTCTGGCATCTTGTCAGCTATGCTAAGCAAGTGTGTCCATCCTTTGGCTGTTTCCCGAGTTGGAATGCTGGTCTTCTCCAACGGGATATCTTCTCGAGTGTAAGCTGGTGGTAGATTAATGCATTCTTCGGAACTGTATCCTCTGACCTTTAACCCACTGGCTCTGTGACAATTCACTACTGACCTGTCAGTCATAGTTGACAACTTGAGTTTCACAGGCTCAGTGTGCACTTCCAGTTTTTCGCACACATCTTCAGTAACGAATGTATTGCTACTTTGTGTATCTAACAGAGCATACACCAAGATCTCTGGGTTATTATTGACAGCACTAGACAGCCACACCGGGACTATCATAGAAGTGCGGTCAGCATTGGTCATGTTCACACTACACAAAGTAGTAGAGGAACTCTCTGTCTGTTGGCTTGCTTCAGGCTTTTTCTCTTGAGCCGGTTCTTCATGAAGCGGAGTTGGATGGTTCTTTCTACAAATATTGCAAGTAGCCTTTTTCCGACAATCCTTCGCAACATGGCCAACTCTCAAGCAAGCAAAGCACATTTCGTTGGTTTTCACAAATTCTTTCTTTTCTTCAAGAGTCAGAGCAGAGAATTTTTCGCATTTGTAAATGAAATGGTTCTCTTGACAGCATATGCATTTTATTTGCTTCTTTGTTTGATCAGTAGGATTAACTGTCAAGCCAGCTGACTCACCTGAATCCTTAGCTGGTTGACCTTTCCCTTGAGCAACCTTTGTTGTTGTCACTAGGGTTCTGGCTTTGACGCGTTTTGTGTCAGTGCCTGCTTTCTCTTCTGTCTTTTTCAAAGCATGAAGTGAAGAAACCGGGTTGCAGGCAATACGTGCCTCCTCGGCTAAGAAGTCTGAGAACTCTTTAAAGCTTGGATATGGCTTGCCATCATCCAAATCCTTGGTGACAAGTCGGTTCCATCGAGCTGTTGCCCAGTCAGGAAGCTTCTGGAGTAGCTTTTGGTTCTCCTCACAATCATCAAGAACTTTAAGACCTGCTATGTGAGGCATTGCATTTTTGCATGACACAAGAAAATCACTGAACTCTCTTAATTTTAGTGGCTCTTTTGGTCCTATCTTGGGCCAGCTACTGAGTTTACCCCGAAAGGCTCTTTGCACTATGAATGGGTGCCCATAGCGCTTGTTCAGTGCATCCCAGGCTTGTGTATATGCTTCCTCATCACTTCGGTAAAAAGTTCCTTCCAGCACACACAGTGCATCTCCGCTTATGTATTTTCTGAGATAAAACAGTCTATGTGCTGGGCTTGTACAAGTAGTCTCTATCAAGGCTTTAAAGCTTGTCTGCCATTCAGTAAATTTGATAGGATCCCCAGTAAACACAGATGGCTCAGGTGCCGGAAGTCTCGTCATCATCAGAGATTCTTTGAAGGCTTGCACTAGTGTCGCTTCATTCAATTGTTTTTCTGACTGTTTTTCAGAACGAGGAGGAACTAATTTGTCATGGACAATCGGAGCATATGAAGCTGTGTTATGCTGAGTTCGAGGCCGACTTGGAGGCAGAATTATTTCTTTCTTTTCTCCTATTTCAGTGTTCATTTTCGTTTCTTCCTCTGCATACACATCATATTCAGCTTGCATAGCTTCCAGATCTCTTTGGTGTTCCAGCATCTTCAATTTTTCTTGCTGAGCTAACACTTCTTGTCTTTGTGCAGCTAATTCACTTTCTCTGTTTATTTCGGCACGTTTTGATGCTAAGCGTGCGGCTGCTTCTGCTTTCTTTATTGACACCTGACTTCCAGCTATGCTATCCACGCCTGCTCTTGATACAGTGGACCCATATATTGATCTTGCGTCGTCTCTCTGGAGTAACTTAAAGAGCGATTGCTTTGCTGCGGCTGCATCAAACTCTTTGTCGACATCTGAGCAGCGCATTTTCAACAGGGCAACTACTTCTTTAGTTACTGAGGAACAACTATCCATCCGCCGTCTTATGTCTTGGCTTGGTGTGGTTAATGCACGTAAACTTTCGTATTCTTGCTTTAAGTGTGACTCATATTCTTCCACATGAGTTATCATGCTTTCAAGACTCTCTTTGTCACATTCTTCTTTAAGTTTGCTTCTAATGTACTGAACTTCACTTTTGAAGTTAACATAAGTTAGCATAAACTTTCTCTCCTTTTTTACGCTCTCTTCTTTTGCATAGTCAAGCCACTTTTCAGTTGGTTTTCGCTCTCTTTCTGATCGCCTAGATTGTTCAGGTTGAGCAGTTGGTTCCTGGCTCTCTACGCTATGTGCTTGCAGACTATTATCAATCTCAACAATGCGTACTGTCATTTCTTCTCTTAACGTTGTATCTGTTTCAGTTTCTAACTCGGTTTGTAATTCTATTTTTTCTTCTTCAAGAGCCTGAATTACTCCCTCAAGTACAAGAGAACTGTCTTTGCTTTGATCCATTTTTGAACTATTTTGAAACAACACTATAAAGTAGTAATAATAATGAAGTAGTAGTAACCAAAATCTTAAACCTTAAGCAGAACTTGTGCTATAAGTAATCCTCAGTATTTCAATATATCAAATTTCAATAAATTCAAATGATCAATTTCAATAGGATAATTTCAAATATCAACCACACACATGTTAACCCAAACAAGAAATAAGAATGTCAAAGTACTTATTAACACAGGCCAGAAATATTCTCACAAAATATGCAAACAATGGCCTTTCACAATTATTAATTATTCACTTATTTAAATATTCACAAGTTATAATGTTCGTTTCTTATCAACTGAAGAAAACCTGAAAGCCAATGGCTTGGTGTTACCACTCACGACAACGGCGCTCTCTTGCTCTTTTGAGGTGACTTGTGGAAACGGTACAGTCTCAGTCCTTGTCCTCGATGCAAAGCTGACACCACGGATTGCAAATCACTGCAGTCGCGATGGTCCGAGTAGATTTGCGAGGTTGAAAGACGAGCCGACGAGCTGTAATCTTCAGGCTGCAACGACGGTCCTTTCTTCTTCTCCCACGTCCATCTCGGCATGGCTTGCGATGCGTTCACAGCTTGCATTCACCACGCGGTGTCCCGATGTTCTCGGGCCTCGGGCTGAGCTGCACACGGTGTAGTAGCCTACGTGTTCACTATAGCTGCTCCCAACTTTTCATTACTGGTTGATGAATATGCCACGCTCCGACTGATGGTTCAAACGTTTTATTACAGGAATTTTCTGTCTTACAAACGCTCAAGTCCACCGTGAACACTGAAATAAAATACACGGTGGCAAATATACATCAGTGAAACCGTCATGTTCCTATCAATGAATTGCTTAACTAAACTTAATATACACACATATAAACACAAAAATATTTCTCTCAAATGTCCATACCGTGTGCGCCTCCAACCAGAAGGTTAGGAGTTGCTAGAAGTCCATTTCTTCATATTTCAGTCTCTCATCTTTGCATATACCGCTTGCACACATGGACTGACTTGAAAACGAAACTTAACTTTCTCCATCAAGTGCATCACGTGACCAAGTGATGACCTATCTGCTAATATTGTCAGGTGACCTTATTAATAACCAATTTTCACATTATAAGTATGAAATGTATGTACATTATAATCAAAAATATAATAAATAAAAAATAAATAAATTGGCACAAAAATTATGCTCATGTTACAGCGTTTGCTACATCTCCCCACCCTCACCATAGCTCAGGGACCATTAGCATTTAGATGGCTGGGTTTGTCCCCCCCCCCCCTTCCCCCTCCCTCTCTGGATGGCCTGGGGCAGACAGGTCCGTCACAACAGGACAGACAGACCAGGCTGAAAGGGGCCCCCAAGATTGACTGTTTGGTTGGAGTTAGACAACTGTTCAACACAAATACAATGTAATTATATTAAGGAAAGATGCTTGAAGATTATAACAACGTGGTTGGTGTAGGTGTTTATGGGAGATCAAGGGCCCCCATGTCCTGTTAGCTGGAGCTGTTCTCTCCACACTCGGGTCTCGAACCTGACAGTCTGTCAATTACAACAAACCCAGTAGCCCTGGCTAGTTGGCATCCGTTACACTTGGTGCCCCCTAAGCACGGCCCCAGGGGCAGGCAGCCTGCCGGAGAGATGCCCCCCTGGCCTGGGCATGGCTTGGGCATCTCAGGAGACCCTAGTGACTGCTGCCAGAGATGGGCATGACTGGGCATCTAACATGTGCAGTAGTATGGGACCGATGACCAAAACCTCATTTCTCTGCTTTAGCTCCACATAGAACAGTAGGGTGAAAACTAGCTCAGTGTAATGCAATGCAGAAGGCAAACGGCACATAGCAGTTGCAATTTTAGGGCTATGCTGGGCCTTGTTTTGTGTTCATATTGATAGTAAAGTCAATACAATCTGTTGGGCTTATACAAAATGCATCAATGGTGCTGAAATGCACTGTGAAATGCACTCATGTGTTCCTCTTGCAATAAACAGACAGGTAGAGGAGAATTATAGACAGGTGGAGGAGGATATGGAAAACAACTGATGCCTCACTGTTCATCTCATTCAAAATTGATTCAAATTCCGCAATAGTTCTCAACTGAACACTTTTGCAGTGCTATTTTGACATGCTAAAAGTTAATCCATAAACTGCATTATGGTTTAAAAGAGAGAATAAATACATTCGACTCTCACAATTTGAAGGTTGATATGATATGATACAATATCAAAAGTTTAGGAATTAACTTAGATATGAATTATACAATATACTGTAAGTTCTAATGATGAATAAAACTCTGAAAAGTTTGAGCAGATTTATGCAGGTTGGGTAGTTTATCAGAGTTGGGGAGAAACTTTTAGCGTCAGCTGTTTTTACGCCCTGAGGGAAAGCCTGTGCAATTCCACAAGGAGCTGCGGATATAAACATTCTCTTTGAATGCAGGAGAACTTCACAAGATGCTTCTGATATGTAAGATGTGCAACAAAGTATACGGTACCACAAACTGGTAGCCAATGGCCAAAAAAAGAGACAAAGTTCTAGAAAATTTAGTACAGTAGATTTTCAAAAGTGGAAGTATGAAGTCAAAGTACAGTACAGTACATAGTTTAGTGTTAAAACTAGACAGAGGGAAAAGGTCTGCTTTAGTATGGTAATAGGATCCCTCTATGAGCTTTGGAAGATTTAAATTAGATTTGATGGCTCTCAGTAAGAGACCCACCTTTCTTGTAGCGGAAGCGTCGTTTACGATTGTCCAGAGCTGTTTATTGGGTGCAACAAATGTATCAGTGTCTGTACATAGCTCAGAGCCCATACCAGAACCACCTTGTTACGTAAAATGCAATTGAGTGCCGTGCTAGTTCCTTTTTGATCTGCGATAGGATACCTAAAGCAGGTGAGAAAATCAGCCAAGGAGCATGGGTACTCCCAGGCTACAGGATATCAGGGAAATAAGAGTTAAATTTGTTTCATGGACTCTCCTTAGGTTGATATTCATCAACAGATATGCCACCACAGCTCTGAAGTACAGTACAGGTACAATTCATGTCATATAATCACAAAACCTCCGATAGACATTCCTGCCTGAAAACTACTTTTGCAAAATTCAACGACTTAAAAACTCTCAATGATTCTGTGAGAAAAGGTCAAAAGAATCAAAGAATCTAAAGATGGTAGTTTATTGACGGTATGTTTTTTAAATGAGCCTCCAGGGATGCAAAAAGAAGTTCAGTCCACAGACTGACAAATAAAGTATCATATCATATCATATCATATCATATCATATCATATCATACTATATCATGTCATAGGTTGGTTTCAGCACCCTTAAGATTAATATCATATCATAGAGTCGGTTTCAGCACCCTTTATGTCTTCAACAGCTCACCCAGAGAAATATCTGCGCGATGATGATCTGAAATATCTGAACTCAGCTCAGCCATTAACCTACTTCCCTCTTCTACACTACGCTGTTTCTGCAAAATGGTGTCTAGCCTTCCATTTGGCAGGGAATATCAAAGTCTAAAATTGTCTTTGACAAGATGCCAGGGAGGGAGACTGGCATTTCTAATGTCTCCAGGTCCTTAGATGAGCCCGCGCCAGTGGTATGATCTGTGTGCCATCATGGCTTGGCACCAACACAGGAAGAATCCGGGCTAAAGATTGGAAGTGAACACCTTCAACAATTCCATGAGGAACTATCAATGGAAAGAGAATTTTAAAGGGGCCCTGTCTAGTTCTAATTACCGCCATGGGAAGAGCACCATTATACCAAAGATCATGGAATACTGAGCAAGATATGGCATCATAATCTCTCGCTCCGCTTCAACCCTCTTTGATTATACTAATAGGGAGAGTGAGATATTATTGTCTTCAAGGCCGAACTGAACGTTTAACCTCACGATGTGATTGGTCATTTTCCCAGTTGAGTGTAGCTGCATCGGCGTAAGTTTTGGAATGTCCTTGTTTAGAATGTCCTGCTGACTCATAACATATTCCGACAGCAGAATGCCTGGGGCTTGATAGACTTACAGTATATCAAACTTCAACAACCTTCTTTTTTTTCGAAGGCACA
>JAODXP020000013.1:4287924-4312924 GCA_027497455.2 Sardinella longiceps | reverse complement strand
GGTATTACTGTGCATTTTAAACTACAAAAGCACTTTGAGAATACAGACCTCCGCCAAGGCAATATGGTCACAGACACAATATAAATTCCAGATTGTGTCAGTCCCAGTACACATGTTGTAATGTTTTACGTGCTGAACTGTTTATTTTGTACACAGACAGACACACAATTAATCGTTGCATTTGGTGCAGAAACTCTATGAAGAGGAGGATAAATAGTGTTTACTTGCGTTTAGTCACCACTTCACCCCTGTTTGTATACAATGCGATTTTTGGAAACCTTCAATAATACAGACATCATTTTTAATACTTCCAACAAAGCCTTATCTCAAAGTAGTGTGATTCTCTATGTCACACTAAACAGACATCAGTTAGCACATAGCCATTGCAATAGCATCCTAAACAATCACATTTCTACTGAATATGCTGCTATAATAGACAGTAAATGTGAGCAAAATGAAACAGGAACAGATGACAAATCCGATCAAGCCAAACTCAGTGGATCAACACCAGGAGAATCCTCGCTCTTTTACACACACACACACACACACACACACACACACACACACACACACACACACACACACACACACACACACACACACACACACAC
This sequence comes from Sardinella longiceps, assembly GCA_027497455.2. NCBI lineage: Eukaryota > Metazoa > Chordata > Actinopteri > Clupeiformes > Clupeidae > Sardinella > Sardinella longiceps. The sequence goes on along the minus strand of JAODXP020000013.1, from coordinate 4,312,313 downwards.
AGGGGCTCAAGACTCAGCAGGCACTGGTCGAGCTAATGAAATGTAAATCTGGGCCGAGAGGGAGTGTGGATCGTTTTAAGAGGTGTGCTTAATTAATAAAAGATGGACTTGTTTTAGGACACCCTCTCCCTCTTCTCCAATCCCCCAAAATCACACCCCACCACCTGGAACACCCCCCGCCTCCCCACACATACACACACAGATACACACACACACACTTTCCCTCTCCAATCTCCCAAATCCACCCACCACACCCCAGTACTCACACACACACACACGCACACACGCACACACACACACACACACACACACACACACACACACACACACACACTCCCGGTGAGGGAAATGGGTGGACGGTGAAGAACAAGGGAAGGGAGGAACTCCCTATCTCCCTCTTTTTCTCTCTCTCTCCCTCTCTTTCTCTCTCTCCCTCTCTCTCTCTCTCTAGCCCCCTCTTTCTCTCTCTCTATCCCCCCCTCTCTCTCTTTTGACATGGGAGCTAATTGCCATCCAGTGGCTTGAGCTCAGGACAGGACAGCTGGGCTTGGGCTCTTCATTAGGAGCTTTTCTGTGGCACAGCGTCCTCAGGGACTCGGAGAAAGGAGAGATAAAAGGGGGGAGGAGGGATGGAGGGGGCAGGACCTACCCCCCCAGACCCCCCCCCCCCCCCCCCTCCTCTGGTGATACAGTGAGAGGGTCAGTGGTTGCCCCCGTCCGTCCCCCTGCTCTGATGCCTTAAGTAACATAAATAATTGAAGGTGCCCGGTGAGCGATGGAGGCGGTGGCTTTTAAGTGGCGAGTGAAGCTCAGCTCTGCCCTCTATATGACAAATGAACAGTAATGTGATTACACACAAAGACGCTTCCAACCTCCCCCCATACGCTCGCTGAAAGTCTCGTCCGTCTCCTGACAAATGATTGACTTAAGACTGACTTCACATTGTGTGTGGAAGATGGAGCACCACAAGCTACATCAGTGTCAGATGGCTCAATACCGGCTCCCCTCACAAACACATTAAACACAGTAGTTCCCCACCTACATTTTACATCACCTGCGGTGTAGTTGTTTATTGCTCCTAATCAAACTTAAAGCAGTGCAGATACTTTGGTAACTTTAAGGGATATAAATCTGGATACCGTTGCAGATTGGGATCATGTGTGTGGTCGTGGTCGCCGGTGCATTGAACACAAACATTCTCTGACGTTTCTTGTCTAATGAGTTGTGGCAGTGAGAACACTTTTGCAAATGATGAATGAAGCCATTAAGGTATTTTATCAAAGACAGTGCTAGACTAACAATCATTTATACTTATTTTCTTTATCTACATGTCAATGCTTGTGTCTTTGTGTGGTCAGTGGAGGATGGAGATGTGTGTGTGTGTGTGTGTGTGTGTGTGTGTGTGTGTGTGTGTGTGTGTGTGTGTGTGTGTGTGTGCTGGGAAGAATTATCAAAAAGGCACTCCGAGAGATTGGAAAGTGTCCGAAAGGACCCCGGAACTGGAGTCGGACCATTATGCTGTCATGCAGACAATAATTGACCTTGTCACACTCGAGATTGATGCTTTACTGTTTATGTATAAGGGTTTGAGTTTACGTCAATCTTTATGGATCTCTTTGGTCACTCACAAAATGTTCTTCTATTGTGCTTCTGCCGCTCAGACAGCCTACTGTATATCCTTAATGTTTGATTTGATGTTAGCATTCATATTCCTCAGATACATAAAAATAAAACTCTCATTAATTTTAATTGGTATAAATAAGTAATTGCTTAATTACTTCATGCTTGGTCAGCTTACTTGCTTGTCTGATTAGTCCACTGGTGTTTAAGGTATAATCTTCTGCATGAATGCAACAAGCGTAGAAAAGTTAATCAGTTGAAATACTATTTCAGACCTGATGCTTGAAGAAATTTGTTTAATAGTGTTCACACTATCATGAAAGCTACTCAATTGTCAACCAGAACCGTGTGTGTGTGTGTGTGTGTGTATGAAAGTGATGGAGTCAGAGAGGTTTATTTCCATAGCTTTGTCTCACTAACAAATTACAGTATATCAGTGACAGAACATCATATTTGGTATTGGGCCTATATTTGGTATTGGGCCGATGTGTAAAATGGTACAGAACTGACTCTCCACCCATGTCATCCAGTTAAACGAAGTGAATAATAATAAGAGTATTCAGCCAAAAGCCTTAATATGCAATGACATTTGTCCACATTCAAGCCATAAAATCCAGTAAAAATTGTGCCCTTGAAATCTCCGATGACTAATGCCTAGACCTTCTAGGGTACTGCTACAGCCAAGAGCAATCACTAAATTGGGAAGTTAAAATATCCACATTAAATAAGCTATTTTGTGTGTGTGTGTGTGTGTGTGTGTGTGTGTGTATGATAGAGAAAATGTGTATGGCTGGGGTGAAGTGAATCATCCATAAAGCAATATAAATCACAGAGTCAGAAAGGTCTTGGCAAGTGTGCCAAGTCTGACCTGGAGCACTCTGTGAGATTAAAACTGAAAAGGACCACAGGAGGACCAATCCAGCGTCCAAAAGGCAGGTTGGGACATGGGGTGTGTATGGCAGTATGGTCCTGTCCAGTGTGGGGTGCACAACACTGGCATCTGGTTGCAGAGGATCATAAAAGGGCTGTGTGTGTGTGTGTGTGTGTGTGTATGTGTGTGTGATGGAAGGGGGTGGCTCTTTGTCTTTCTGCTCCATTGAGAGTTGCTGTCAGGGGGCTCGTATTACCCCGACTTTCTGCATAACCATAAATTACATGCATCCGTGGCCAGTGTGTTATCGGCAGTGATATTAGTAGCAATATCATGCAACACAACATATGCCCTTGGCTAGGGCACACTTGTAGAAGAGATGTCAATCTCAATGTTTTTAATCCTTGGTAAAATTAAATAAATAAATAAATAAATAATAAAAAAGTAGATTCAACAATACATTTAACACTTAACATATTTAACATATTTCAGACAAATTAACACTATGAAAATATAGAAAAATTAACTTTAGTTAACTACATGAAATACTATAGGCACTGTTATGGGGTCTTTAAATTCATTTGGGATTCAAATCCTGAGCCAGGTTTTACAAGATATACACCATAACATTACTATTGGCACAGCTATTTAGTATGGGGAGACACTGATTCCAGCACTAGAATTGATATTGTATCCTATTTGATTATGTGTGATCGCATCTTCATTCGACAATAGTATTTTAGTATCTGGACTTTACAGGTATATGGATGGACTCGATTTCTTGACCTAACATTTTAATTTATTTCCCAAAACTAACTGGACACAAAGGATTGTGTCAAGGACAAAAATTTTGAGTAATTTTGAATAGTGACAGAGAACAAAGGATTCTGGGTAGAAGAGTAGCTTAATGAATAAAAAGACAGGACAGTCGAGAGGTTTAGAGAAAATGACATAGCTTTACTATAAAGAAAGGCGTTTCTAGCAAGTTGCAGCATTTCATCATACACGCATACATGGTGAATATGGTCATTGCCATTTACTGAGCTTTGACATAACATACAAACACTGGTAGCCCATGAAGCAGTACTGGACTTCAACAGCTGTTCCCACACACTTGACATAAAAAATAGGAAACAAAAAGTCCTGACAAATTAACTCGGAAAAAGAGCTGAACGTCATTGTTAATGTTAATAATAATAATAAAAAAACATACTCAGACTTTGTGATGGAGTATGTGCCTTAATTGTTTACATCCTATAGCTTTGCAAAAAAATAAAATATAAAAAAATACATGTAACTGAGTGCGAGCATTAAATGAAATGACTATTCTAATGATGTTATGACTGCATGTTTGAAAGAATCCGCCAATGAGGAACACAAGCAGAGACAGCTCCTGCTACAGACATTGAGGTTATCCACATCGTGAGTGAGTCATGTTCAATGGAGAACAAAGAAACAAACAAACAAACAAAGAAACAAACAAACGTGTAGGTCATCAAGCTTAAGCACATCACAGAGAGGCCAAAGCTTGGATGCATATTTGGATGCAATTCCTTCAACTGAGAATTCCATCAAACTTTCAATGCATCAGGATTTCAGAAAGGTTACATGAAGATGTTATTATTATTATTTTATTTTTGCAATTATTAAGTGATGCTCCTCTGTGTACGGTACATATGCCTTGGCACCTGAGCTCCACCTAGAGGGCATAACAGGAAGGACAACATTCACAGATTTTCACCAGAGGAGAACAAAAGAGAAGTCGTCACAAGGTACGCTATAGCTGAGCGAGTGGCAACGGTTGTGAGTGTTCTATGACTCTACGCAGTGTGACTGAGGTCTGAGAGCTTCTCTGGAGCACAGTTTGCTGTTTGCAGGTGTGACGAGCGGTGTCACATGACCACGTGAGACATCCTACTGACGCTAAACAGCTGGAGGTACATGGAGAGCTCATCAGAGTCAGAGACAGAGAGGGGCGTCAGGCTGGCAGGTGGAAGGCAGAGAGTCCCCGTACAGAACACAGGGGCCTTAAAGACACGGCCGAGGAAGAAAGAAAAACAAAAACATACATTTAAAAAAAAAAAAAAAAACGAAAAACAAAACACAAACGAGTGGGCACTTCCGTCCTCTTTAGCAGGTGTGACTAGAATGCTACGTTACAGTTGTAGAATATTTGCTATTTACATTGCCAGCAAACATCCCTCAGGAGCTCCTGTTGAAAAGAGAGTGGGAGAGAGCTCAGTTCAGCTCAGACATGGGACGAGTGACACTAGTCTGTGTAAGGAGGACCAACCGGGCAAGAAACAGCACCCCGGGGTCCTTCCCGTGTGTGGCTGTTGGGGTGAGGAGGTCCACCTTTGTGTGACTGGCCAGAGCCAAGGGCTTCCCTCTGCCTATGCACCTAGCTTACAACAGCCTACATAAATATTTACATAGAATTAAAACAGGACATCTTTAGGGACTTAATTTATGTTAAATAAATAAACATATATCATTTTTTTCTGTGTGGTGTAAAAGTTATATTAAATAAATTCTAAATATTAACACGTAATAACAGTAATACAACAATAATACTAGAAGAGCAGCAGATTAAACCGATAAAACCTTATTATTTTCACTGTGACAGTGAGTGGCGTTAGTCAGAAAACAACTCCTGTCTTTAATAGTTCATTCTGATGAGTGTCGATTAAACTGAGCTATCTGTGGTGTTTCTATTGTGTGGTTGTAGCTCTCTGCAGTGGCAACAGATTCAAATTAGCATTTCAATCAATTAAATATTAATAAAATCTATTCGTTATAAATAAAAATGAACATAAATACACAAACTGTCATTTCAGTTCCAGCTCAAGGGGAATTGGGTGAGAGAGTGCTCTTGAATGGGGAAGCTGGATAGAATTTGATGGATTGTTGCAAGTTACCGTAGTTACGCCAACATCCCTGCACTTTTATCACTCTCTAGAGAATTCCATTTGTCTCTGGCTGGAGGGTGTTTTCAGGATGTGTCCATGTGTGGGGGTTTGACATCAACGGATCACAAGCAACCCAGTGTTTTTGTGTCATATGTGTTTCTAGTCCTCTCCTACAACAGTTGATAAGTCAACGCGCGTGTGACTATCACATTAATTTAAAACCCCATTACCCTTAATAGTGAAAGACATTTCATTACATAAATATTCTCCCCTAAAAATATTTTGACAGTTTTTTTTTGTTTTGTTTACAGGAATATAACAACAAATCTGATTCCACTTATTGTGTTTTTGATCTTCCCATTAAAACACTGCAGGTTGAACACTGAGCAACACAATGCAATGCTTTATGGCAAAGGGGCTCGTCTGTTGTCAAACAAACTTGATGAACTCAGTGTGAACTGAGTGTTCACTCAGTGTGAACTCAGATCTAAAATAGAACAGAGTCGTCAGACCCAGAGAGTTCGGGGGCTGATTTTAGAACAACAATCACAGACGCGTTGGAATTCAGCATTTGAGTATGTGTGTGTACACGCCATTCAGGCTAAAGCACGCTCGTCTTACCTGACCGTTCATTGTCCTTTGCACTAATATACTAACATGCTTGAAAATAATACATCTTTTAGTCATTTACAAGTCAGACCATCTCTGCTCTGTCTGAGAAGAAGGTTTATGTGTCAGTGGTCACCCATATATATATAACCTTGGCCAACCAGGGAATAAAACAACACTGTGTTCATCATAAAATGTCTCAATAAGATGCAGACAAAAACAAAATAACAGTGATCTAAGGCGGGGCGGGGGGGGGGAATGAAGACCACAGTCAGGGGATAAAGAACAGGTGATTCTTTGAGCCCCTCAGACCCACAAAAACATGATATATATATATAGTGAATATATAGTGCATAGTTTTTGCAGGGCACAGGAAAAAAAGGTGTGCCAGCACTGTTTCTTTTTCTCGTTTTTCTTTTTCTTTTCTATTTTTCCCCCTACAGCATTCATGTATATTTATGAACATAATCCATCACCAGAAGCCCAACCGGATAAACAAAAAAACAAAAACAAAATCTCTCAGCGCAGAAATATCAATATGATAAACGTATCTGCCCACATGCTGTCCATCGGCCTGTGCACTGCTGATATGTCACTAAGGGCTTCTGGGTAGCGTAGTTTGTCTTTGTTGCAAAAGAGAGAGGGGGAGGCAAGTGAACAAGGTGGGGGGATTTAAAGCAGGATTCCTTGGGAAAATAATTTTAAAAATCAAATCAAATCAAATCCAATCAAATGAACGCTCAAGCCACAAACGTTTGAAATAAGGACGTCTTCTCCGCTCCATCCCCACCATGCTCATTGGGAGTCTGTGAGTGTTTCAGAACAAAGAGGGACACAGGCGCAAAGACAGGGGGCAGACGCTGCTCTAACGTTGCCTCTGCAATCCTTTTTCTTGTCGTTCTTCTTCATTCCCCCCATCATCTTGTAAGTCCATCCCACAGGTCTGGTAGAGCATCGGTGCTACTGTTTCCCCCCCATCACTCTATTATTCTCTACTCAACAAGCGCCCCCCCCCCACTCCCCTCCTCCCCCCAATGCATGTGTGACTGAATTAATATTTCTCTCTCTCTCTCTATTTTACGTGTGTAGTGTGTGATAGCACCCTGTGTCCACAAGGAGGCGCCCTGAGCAGGCGGGTCGGGCAGGTTGGGGTGGGGCTTGGGTGGGTGGTTAGGGGGCCGAGACAGGGGGGCTATGCCAGGGAGTAGATCGCGTTGACGGGGGAGGTGGCCTCTGAACTCTCGTTGCCCTCCGTTTCCTCCTTGTCCTTCTTGACGGTGTACTGGCCGATGAAGGAGCCGTCTTCGTTGAACTGGCCGTCGCCGCCCTCGCCGTAGTCCACCAGGCTGTCGTCGCTTTCCTTCACGTTGCCGTCCAGCGACGTCTGGCTGCCCTGCAGCGGCTTGTTGTCCTCGTCACTGCTGCAAAGCGGCGGAAGAAGAGGAAAAGAGTGAAAGAGAGAGAGAGAGAGAGACAGAGAGAGGTGTGGAGGGTCAAGAAGGAAAGGAGTAATAGAAGATAAAGGGAAAGGATAAAGAGAAAGAAGGGGTGAGAGAGATCAAAAGAGAAAGAAAGAGAGAGAGGGAGAGAGAGAGAGAGAGAGAGAGAGAGAGAGAGAGGTGGAAGGTCAAGAAAGAAAGGAGTAATAGAAGAGAGAAGGGGTGTGTGAGAGAGAGAGAGAGAGAGATAAAGAAAGAGAGAGAGAGAGAGAGAGAGAGAGAGAAAGTGGGGGGAGAGATGAGTCAGTTAGTGTTAAGGGTTTGAGGTGCAGAAGCACAAGCTCAGTAAAAGGCCTCATGCTGGAGTGTTAGGGAAAATCTTTAGTCAGTGTATCAATGCTCAAAATAACTATATGTTATGCATACAAAGCATTCTGCTGGCGCGTGCACACACACACACACACACACACACACACACACACACACACACACACACACACACACACACACGCAGATATGCACATTTTTCAATCTCTCTCTCTTGCTCTCTTCCCTCCCATCTCCCTCCCTCTCTCTCTCTCTCTCTCTCTCTCTCTCTCTCTCTCTCTCTCTGTCACACACACACACACACACACACACACACACACACACACACACACACACACACACACACACACACACACACAGATATGCACACTTTCAACTTTCACACACCCGACACACACACACACACTAGTATACTCTTGCACACACCCATTTTCATCTTCGTCTTCCCCTTTGCTTTGCTGACTGCAAGGAGAGGAGAGGAGAGGAGAGGAGAGGAGAGCACAGCGGAATGAGAGGAGGAATGGTGCCCACAGTAGGACTTGCTGTACCCACAACCTACTCGACAACACCCAGCATTGGCCCAACACACAGCAGTGGAGTACATCTCAAAGCCTGTGGCTGGAATGCAACAGTACTCTCTAACTACTGTATGAAGAACTACATACAGAAACTAACTGCACAATGAGCTGCCTGATGTAAGAAATCACAGCAGTCTGTCTACAATGGATATGATTAAGTTAAGATAGCACTTTATTCATCCCATAGGGAATTCAACACAAAACAAAATAAGACAAAGCTACACCTCATGTTTTTGTGTTCACTGTATGTAGTCTACCTGTTAAATCTGATTAATGATCGGACGTCTAGAACAAAAAGATCAGCTTGAAAATACATCTTGGAAAATCAAGAACTATTACTAGAAATTTGAAAAGACTATATGAACCGGACTGCCGGACTGAGGAGCTGAACTACAATATAACTGTACTTTCTTATGTCTGAAATCAGCCTTTTACAGGCCTCAGGCCTTTAGGCCATCAGAGTATAGCTTCCTTACAAGCAGACAGTAACAGCATGGAAAGTATTGAGCACTTCAGCACCAATGGCGGTCTGGCTCAAAGTTAACTTCCACTTTACTGCCCTTCACTCCAGGCAGAAGATGCCAGTTGTAGATGAGCAAATGTGTAGTGCAGTTCAGCATCCAGACACCCAAAGGATAATGCTTATAATATGTTATATGATAATATGTTTGTATGCTTTAGACAATCTTTCATCATGAATGTATGTTGATTCTCATTGTTGAAGGTCCTCCAAATCATGTCCATCTAATATATCTCTATGTCCACTGATATTTTCTGTAATGAGTTAATCTAATATTAGCTAAAGCCACAGGAAATCTCAGCCACAGGAATATCTGAAGGTACACAACATGATCAGTGCTAGATTACTTTCAGTAGAGATGGAGAAATCTCATAGTCTTCCGCAGGATCGAACAGCTGTTGGAGAAAAGAGTTCATTTGCCTTCAAGCTATGCTTCTTGCTTTCCGTGATGATCTCATCACTGTACCGGCACTTCAGCAAAAGTGTTAAAATCAGCAACGATGCAAAATAGCAAAATAGCTCCTTCTCCTACACCAACCGACACCCGTCCTCAAGAGTCACGACCGCATTCCCACGCATGCAGTCTAAGTCGAGGCGGAACCTCCTACAGGGAGAAGCAGTTCTCCCACATGCACGGTGTACAACAGTCAGGCCTGATCACCTCCCTGCATCCGAACAAGCACACTTGACTAGCTTTCATCAAAACTGCAGACGCATTACTGGGGAATTCTCACAAGGGGTGTCAGGGGTAGGAGAAGAAGGAGGGGGTAGGGGTTTGGAAATGCAAGGCGCTGTCAATCTTTCAACCTCTTGTTTCCGATCAAGTCTGAAGAGGTTTTGTTTAGGCGCGGCGCTCTGTATCCTCAGATGGATATTGACAGGCTGTGATGTGGACCTGCGTCTGTGCCTGGGAAAGCAGTAGAAAAGTTCATTGCTCATGAATGTAAATGTTCTTTCCAGGCAGGGGCAGTGTACCATTCACAGCCCCTCCGTAGCCATCCTGATCGCTAAGATGCTCTTAGCTTTGCTTTGTCAAACGTCCGGCCCTTTAAGCAAGCCAAGTGCCGTGGAACCTTACCCAAAGAGTCAAAGTCAATGTTTCCAGAGAAAGAAAAACAAAAAGATCACACATCTGCTGGTGAACCAGGAGACCGAGGCTCCCAAAAGCATGCAACATGCCAAAGTCGTAGTCATGACAGTCGAAGACAAACTTGCACCAGCGACCGAGTCATCGGAAGAAGTGGCCTTGCTAGCTGGAAAGAGACATTCTAATGTGTCTTCATCCCGCCGCCAAGCTAAAATTCCCACCCTGCCAAGGTGAACAAACATCCAGTTCTGCTCATCTAGAGACAGACTAGAAAACGCTAAGACATAAACCAGAAGGTCTTCAACGATTGGCCGTTTGGGTTTTAATCAAATGACCCCGCCAGCACAAGTGAGTGAGCGTGGGAGAGCGATCGATTTTGAGAGCGCTCTCATCCCTGCCCTTCACCGCCATGTAGAAAGCTAATGCACCCCAGACCCGTGTCCTCTCCTGGGGGAGTTCAGTCTGACTGCCAGAAAAAGGCATGACATGGTCGTGCTCAAGTTCATCCGAAGACAAGAGTGGCGACAGACAGCCACACAATCAAATGTGCTGATGCTGCAACTAGCTGTCGATTGTACTGTACTTACACAGGGTAGGACAGGGTCATAGGCTCTGAGGAAAGTAAACTTCTGCTGAATTGGCTTTCTTTTGAGGTACAATACATAAAATATATAAATAAATATTCAAAGTGACTGCTGAAAACAGCTGACATACCAGAGGCAGCTGACATACCAAATTTTGCATGAGGTTTGGTGTGTGACTGAGAAAGACTGAGTTTTAGTGAGGGAAATGTAGGTCAGTGTAAAGGAAGGGGAAATCATTTCTGAGGTAGGGAATTTAGAGGTAGTTTTAATGGTACTTGTATAACATGACCAGAGAATGTCAATATTCAGCAACGTACTTCAGCTGATAAAGAGGTCATGAAATATCTCCAACTGCAATTTTATCAATTTGATACCAATTCACCCTTGCTCCCTAATACTTTTGTCATCCCAAATAAAGTTGCAGTAGCAAAACTATCTACATGAAGGAGCATAGCCAGACACTCTTCACTGCTACAAATGCAGTGGATGCTTGAAGATATTTTGATCAGGGGGGAGTTTAAGTGTTTTAATTGAATAAAACCCAAACGCAAAACAAAGAAGAAGGAAATACAATTAATTTGAGAGGTTAACAGCTCAGAAGCCGTGTTGCATTAAGAGCTTCACCTGTCTTCTCTTTCAAGAGACCTTTAGAGAAGAGAAGAAGAAGAAGAAGAAGAGGAAGAAGAAGAAGAACAGAGAGGAGGTCGAGTGCAAACAGAAGAAGAGGGTAAAAACATCAAGGAGAAAGAGAGAGAGATAGAGAGACAGAGAGACAGAAAGAGAGAGAGAGTTGAGGTTCAACACATAGAAAGGTCACAACTGCAGTCCTGTTCCTAATTGTCAACCTGTCCCACAGAAGTACTACACAACAGTCTGAGAGGTTCTCAGAGACTCTAAATTCACACAGGTTATTGGTTAATCTAAATAAACGGTTATAAAAATTGATACCACTGTTCATCAAGATACAACTATCTCTGCATGCAGGTAGAATTAGAGGCTGAGTTGGACCGCCAAGCAACTGTGCCTGACCGACCCAAACCTCTTTTGCACATGTGCAGAGGATCACTGTAGCTTCTGTGTGGCAAGAGTGTTTTTCTTCATTCAAGGGTGCCAAACTTCTACAGAATATTTTAAATCAGCTCTCTGCCAATTGCACTATTGCATGACTGTAGCTGTTGGAAAGGTAGAATGCAAATAAAAGGCAAAGCAAGGGAGGAAAAACACTCCATAAAGTAGCCTACTACTGCAAGCAGGCTGTTGGTTTCATACTCCCTTTGATATCATCTCTTTCATTACCATCGCCATCTCAACAGTTCTGGAAGGGCTGGCTGTGAACCGCTGCACCTCAAAACTGTTCGGCACACAAAGGTTTGGCAGATTAAGCGCTCTGACTGACAGGGTAGCAAATTTGCCTGGTGTTTGACACCCCTGAATCACAAGTGAACCAAGAGCATCCAAGAGTGTACTTCTGTTCCATCCTGTCAAAAGGTTGTTAGCCAATGGCATGCTTCAACTCAGCGGGGGATGCCGTGCTCAAACCAAGTACCTGTTCTCGTTTCTTTACCAAACCGGATGGCATTTTCACAGAGGAGGTGAAAGGAAGAGAGAAAGAAAGAGAAAGAGAGAGAGAGACAGGTAGGAAGGAGGGAAGGAAGGTGCGTTGTAAAGGGAGGGTGAGGAGGGAAGAAAGACAAACATTGGAGCTGGATTGTTAGCATTAGCACTTTAGGCTACGTGGGGTTACTGTAACTTAAACCTGAAGAGCACCAAATATTATTAGTGATCAGCAATCTGGTTTAACACACTGGTTAGACCATGATACCGTGTGAGCTTCACTAACAAGACACTTTTGCTTGGTTATTGTTTGATAAATGTTTTCCACACACATTCCAAACTTGATGATTAGGTATGTAAGTTGGAGGAAAACATCACAGATGTTTACACTGTAAGTAAATTATGGAAAAGGTTAACCTAATGGAAAAACTACCTAACAAAATGCTATTTTCCGGACATGTGGTTTACAAATCTTCTGGGGTACCTCCAGAAATGTGGAAAGAAGAGATTACACTAATCTGAACTGACCACAACTAAGAGAGCCTTGGGCTAACCAAGGACTTTCTCTGCTCCTGAGGGAAAACCTACAGGAACTGAAACCTTTCGAGATGAGAGGGCGAGAAATTGGGACATTCAATAAGGCTGAACTGGCAGGATGGAGAATTGCACTGAGTGCCACGCTTGTAGTGCTCTAAATGTCACAGCGATGGCACACACTTGACTGAGGACACTGAGGTGGCGGAGGGATTTCTCAGTGATTCGGTCCCAGAGAGCTTGTCTGACCTTGCCAAAGTGTTTGAAAATACTGTAACTCTATTTGTGGTCACTTGCACATTGATGAGATATTATTACCTCCGCCAAGGAGATTATGTTTTCGTTGGCGGGTGTGTGTGTGTGTGTGTGTGTGTGTCTGTCTGTCTGTGTGTGTGTATGTCTGTGTACAACATAACTCGAAAAGGGCTGCATGGATTTGGATTTAAATCTTCGGACAACATGTGTATTGGGATGAGTAAAAACTGATTCGATTTTGGTGGCGATCTGTGATCCAGAACACCATCTGTGACCACCTTGTCTTGGTGGAGGCCTGCACTCTCTGAGCGCTTTTCTAGATATTTCTATTTAATGGGGGGAATCTCAAAGTCTTCCATCTACTGTCTAAACCTGCTTGATCCTATAAATAATGTAAAATATATACTGTAGTTTTTCTAAATGGTGAGAGTTGTTATCATTTAGCTTTAAATGGATTAAGGTTAGTGAGCTGCGACACAAAGAAGGACAGGCGAATGCCCAGAGCTCTGTAGAACCTGAAATGAGTAGAGGAACAGAACTAAGACACAGGAAGAACCTTGGCTCATAAAGTCTGTCAACTTCAGTATTGTTCAATTGTGTTTTGCAAACAACACATGCACATTTGAATAGACAAAATCATACATCAGGAACTTACTGGTAGTCAAAGGATCCATCCTGGTCCTTATGGTCAACCGGATCTAGAGGGAGGTCTTTTTTATCCCTCACTAGACAGAAGAGGACACAGATGTTTAATGCAAGGAACATTTTGTCTCCATTTAAAATCTTTTCTTCATCTTTGCAGGGCAGAGCGGGGCACTGTGACAGTAGTGACTAAGGGTGGATCAACTGCAAATGAAGCTTTACAGAGGGAACAGCAGAGCTGATTAACTAGCTCTGCGGGAACACTGTGTGATTGCTGGATCTCACCACTCCCATTGGACGGGAGTCAGGAGTCAGGAGTGTATGAGTACAGACTCGAGAAAACGGCTTTACCTTTTGACAGTTTCACAGTAACACTGCCAAAAAGTCACAGGCTCCAGTTACTGTAGCAAGGAAGAGATTCAGCAAAAACATAGTAAGTGTGGACTTTCCGACCTGGATACTTTCCTCCTCGACTCCTCTTGATGAAGCATACGATGAGAAGGATGAGGACGATCAGGGCGATGGCGCACATCAGGCCGATGAACCAGCCCTGCGTGGCAATGTCCACACTGTCTGTTGTGATTGCTGGAGACACACACACACACATGTGCACACACACACACACACACACACACACACACACACACACACACACACACACACAGAGAGACACATACGCACAAGGAAGACAGGAGCACACAGGGAGAAGTCAGATTTTGGCAGATAATTTGTTTTGATCCAGATATTTTTCTGACCAACAAACACAAGAACAAAGCTACAGGGATACGGTGTAACCTCTGTGCACCAAAACACATGGAATTAAACGACAGCTGTCAGTCATAAGTGTTTGGTGAACACTTATGCATAAAAGTGGTGGTCAGAAATATATTCATAAAATATTTCAAATATTTCCACTAAATGTTCAGTTCATACAGAATAAAATAAATCAACATTCACTGTTCACCTCAGCTGAGAGCTAGTTCATGTCCAATTTACTGAACTTTTTTAAAAGTGAAAAAAAAAAAAAAAACTGAATTTCTATGCTTATCCTTTCAAATAAATCCTGTTCAGCATCAGTTGACCTCCACTACCTTCTCCAACTCTTGTGTATATTATTTGGAGGCTGTTTCATTCACCTCACACAGAATCTCACAAAAAAAACGACCAAATAAACATATATGGTATATGCAGTACAGTAACGTATAGGGTATTGTTTTACAGTAAGCATTACTTAATACCATCCATAGGAAACAAAATCACTTTTGTGTCTTCTCAATTGCAATCCCTTTGGTAGGAATACTGAGGCCAAGTAGGATTACATGCAGTCACCCCCACATATGCAGGTACGGTAGACACCTCCGTTAGTAGCCTCCCTCCCTCTGCACAGGGCTCACCTCGACTGGTCTCGAAGGTGACGGACGGACTGCTGATGTGAGTTTGCGCGAGTGAGAACACCCTTAGTTGATATTTCTCCCCTTCCGCCAGGTCAGCCAACCTAATGTGGGAGTTGTGCTTAACGGGCACTGTCTTCACCGTCTTGTCACCTTCAGGGAAGGGGGAGGACACAAGAGCACAGGTGCCCATCAAACGGAGACGGGAGGGGGGATGGGTGGGAGGGTGAGCGGGCAGAGGGCGATGCCGGTCTCACCCATGGCCCACACGGTCTCAATGACTCCAAAAGCACAATGCACAGGTCGCCCGGCGGAGGCAGAGACCTGCTTCCATGAGATGAGTTAGGTTCATTCTGACATCGGCTGAGACAGAAAAGCAAACCTCCTGTCTCTTTGAGTCATCAAAAAACACTCAGGAGTTAACGTTCAGTATTTTACGGCCTCATTTCCTTACTCCTAGGTCTTATGATATTAGTGAGGGAGAGAGAGAGAGAGAGAGAGAGAGAGAGAGAGAGAGAGAGAGAGAGAGAGAGAGAGAGAGAGAGAGAGAGAGAGAGAGAGAGAGAGAGAGAGAGAGCAAGAAAGAGGGTGATGCATTTTTTTCTCTCTTAGGGTATAATTCTCCAGAGAACAGCAATGGGAGAAAATGAAAGATTTTTATGACAAATAGGCGTACAATGGTGCCGGAAGCCAAAATCTGCAGTGCACATCTAAGTAGAACTACAGTCAATTACAAAAAATCATGTTGACTCCTGTTACAGCACCAGAAATAGGCAAAAAAGACAGGAATCCCTTCCTTCCCCAGAGCAGTATTTACCTAATAGATACATGACGACCAAGAGGCAGCTGAACAAGACTGATTTCAACAGGAGGAATGCTATGTCTCAATTACCCATGAACCTCGGCACCATCTCGTTGGAAGATAATGGCACCCAGCCGACAAAAAAACGCTCGCCTTTCCACAGAGAGAAGACGCCGTACAACCTGGACAGGCATGACCTTGGCAATGCCCAAACTCAAAGCGGCATTGGCTTTTTCATGCATGAACATGCAGTGGACTTTTTTGCCGTCGCTAACAAGTAAATACTGTACGCTAAACAGCCAAAAGCAAAACAAGAAAAGGATAATCAAAGAAAGAGGTGGAAGCCAGAGAACTCCACAAGGGGTCAAAGGTGACTGTGGCTGGAGGACATCAAACAGAATGTGCAGCAGCGTGTGTCTAAAGCCACAAGCTGAGAAGTAGGGCATTATGGGAAATTGTGTAGATGTGCGCAGCATTCGTCAGACATTTAGCGCTCAAATCCTCAACACTTCATACTACAGCATTTGCATGCAATAACCATGTGTCACTTGGCTTTGAGGTGAACTCCATTTTAGGGGTGGAATGGAATTGACCACCATCAGATGGATGCAGTCTTTGCCTGCAACTATATTTTGGCTGGACTGCTCAGTACCGTAAAGCCTTGTGACTCGTGACTGATAGGTATTTCCCTGAGCAGCGTTTCCCCTCAGACGTGTGGAACATATCATGCTAGCCGCAGTGACGATGAGCACATCCCATTCTTTCTCCCTCTCCGAGGTAAAAGCGGGATTTGGGCTGTTGCCATGAGCAGCATAGCAAGCAGTGAGACACACACACACACACACACACACACACACACACACACACACACACACACACACACACACACACAGCGGAGCACATGAAGCAACTGGCTGTCAGGCATCTGACGACTGACATGACATTGGTGGAGACTTGCAGAGAGACAAGAGCTGGGAAGAAAGAGAGAGGCAGAGAGAGAGAAGCAAGAGAGAGAGAGAGGCACAGAGAGAAGGAGAGAGAGAGAGAGAGAGGCGTAGGGAGAGTCTTAAAGCGAGAGCAAGATACAGAGAGAGAACAAGAGCTAGAGAGAGAGAGAGAGAGAGAACGAGAGAGACGTCGTTTGAGAGATGAGATGATTGTGTGAGATTGAGAGGCCACATGAGGCGTGAACTGGAGAACTGAAGAGATGATGTAGAGATATATTAACACATAACTCCTTAACACCTCAAATGTCTCAAATGTCTCAGCTGCAAGCAGCATCTATCACACTGCTTGTGTGATCCATTACAATTATGGTATACAGCAAAAATGTTTGTGGAATTATGAAGGAGTGCATGTGGGCACAAAGGCAATGTGAACCATTTGGTTAATGAAGTTAAATTAAGCCAGATAGTATAGTCTGAATCTTTTTTTTTTATTTCCACCCTCTGCCCCTCTCTCTCTCTCTCTTTCTCTCTCTCTCGTTCTCACACACTCTTTTTTTCTCTCTCTCTCTCTCTCTCTCTCTCTCTCTCTCTCTCTCTCTCTCTCTCTCTCTCTCTCTCTCTCTCTCTCTCTTTCTCTCACTCATTCTTTGTCTCACACAATGCACCAGTCTCTCTCCCCATTCCTCAGAGCCACCAGATTCCTGCTGGGCTTTCAAATGGGAGCCACAGTCACAGGTGGAGACTCAAGACACCCCCCTTTTCCATACTCTATTCTACTCACTGACTCGCTCACTCACTCGTTTCTACCTTCACAGGTGTCTACCGCAGGGGTTCTCAAACTTTATTTGGCCGGGGACCCCCTCGTATGGACCAGAATTGTTTTCAAGGACCCCTCTTGATCGCAACAAAATTTATAACCATTTGTTCTTTCAGTGGCTTTTGAACTCCTGTTTTAAAAATATATATTTTGCTTATATACCACAACAGTTTTAATAGGCATTACATTTGGCAGTAGCGTTCTTTAGGCCTACTGTTGGCAAAGGAATGTATCTCCCAATAAGACAAGTTTGCAATTGTGTAGCAGACCTTTTCTAGCCTCGTGAGACCAAACTGATCTCGTGAGCTTCAGGTCTTCACTCGCAGCTCAGTCTGGCTACTCTCATTAACGAGAATTTGGAGCAGGTTGCCAAACAAACAAACCAATCAGCATTGGCTTTGAGGCGGGTTGAGGAAACAAGAAGTGGGTCTAAAGAACATGTACGTATGTTAGTAGCCTACGTCATATGCTTCGTTGGTCTGATTGGTTGATTTGGCCCGTCTATCACCAACATAGGTGGTGATAGACAGATGCCTTATCCAATCAGCCAAAACTAAACTAACAAAAATGAAACTAATGAACCAAAACTACTTCAACGGATGGTTCCCAGATGGAATTGCGGGAGCAAGTCTTTGTCTTGTGGGAGCAAGTCCATCTGGCGGAGTCAGGTTAGGCCTTTTCTCGGACCCCCTGGAAACATGCTGCAGACCACTGGGGGTCCCCGAACCTCAGTTTGAGAACCAATGGTCTATGGTAAGCTAGAGTACATGTGACCACCCCACTGAGTGCCCATCAGCATGGTGGCGCAAAGCTGAATCAGTTAGAGGAGTTTGAAACTGAACACCACACAATAGCCTAGCCTACAGTGCCCAATCTGTAGCATGAAGCTAATAGCATGCTAAACAGATTGTAGCTAAGACTTGTTAGCGCTTTAGCCTTTTTGCTTTTTTTTGTGTTGTTTTGTTTGTTTGTTTGTGAGGTGAGTTGGGTCTCCAACAGACTGCCTCAAACTCCAAAGGCTCCCAATGGAAGGTCCGAGCCCTTTGGGTTTTGATACTGGTTCTTACTTTGAAGGGTGTACTCTAGCACAAACTCGCTGTTGTCGGCGGGGAAGTTGTGCTCCCAGCTGACGGTAGCATAGTTACTGTTAGGCTCCACCGTCAGATTCCAGATCTCTTTCCGAGGGGTGGCTACACAGAACAGGTCAGAGAGGAGTCCAGTGTTCAAACATGCCTTACAGATTTGAGAAATTACTGTATAACACCAGCTAATACCAGCTTTGATTTTTTAAATTATAGGCTACACAAAGCTAGCCTAGGACTGTACTCAATGAAAGAGGGACTATTAGGCCTAGTGTGAGAAGTACAGGAAATGAAAGCTTACTGAAAATCTTCATATGGAAATCAATATCAAACAAGCCGATAAAGAGAATTCAAGAAATGCTTATTGGCGTTACTGCAAACCACTGTCGACTATAGTTCATACGCTTTCCTCAGATTTCTGACAATCAACCAATCAGATTGCCTGAATGGTGAACAGCTTTACAGCTAAGAGACATACTGTAGACCTACATGGCCCCTAATGATACTACACATTCTAATCTAGAAGGCTGGAAGGACAGTTTCTCTACGAGTTTCCTTCAAACCAAACACCCAAATGAAAAGCCTTTCAGCAAGTGACTAGACTTTCATCAGAATTGTTTGACAGAACTTTTAAAAGAGAATAAACTGGGGGGAAAAAGTTCCTCAATCGACAGCGCATCCCCTTATTCCTCTTAAACACGACTAACATGGGAGAAAGTAAACTTTGCTACTTCCATATTTGTCAAAGTTGATTCAAACTGACGAGCAGAGCTTGACTCTGTACCCTTTATTTCGGGGACACCACGAGAAAAGGGCGTGGTAAAGCGCGCGGTAGGGATGGGTGTGTCTGGGACAGGGGTGGAAGTAGTGGTGGTGGTCGTTGAGGTTGTTGAGGTACTAATGGTTGTAGTAGTTGGGACAGTAGTAGGTTGTATTGGCACTGGAACAGTTGTAGCCACCGAGTCGTCTGTGAGCTCAACTACAGACAGGAGGGGAAAAACAGGACAGTTAGAAGAAGAGGAAGAGGAAGAGAGGAGAAAATGAGAAACACACTTCACAATCACAGACAAGAGGATAGAAGAAAAGGATTTCTTAAAGTCACATGGGATTCCCAAAAGCAAGCCTGACATAAAATGCCAGCAGCGTCTAGTGTCCTTGAATTGAGTTTAGAATTCAGTCATTTCTAAATACTGAAAGTAAACCCAGACCGCACCTCAAAACAAATACTCTATTTGCTAGAAGTGCATCTGGGTTTCTCCAGGCCATAAACAGGCATAATGTTGGACTACTACTACAGGCTACTAATCTGTTTATTATGAAAACCAAACCATAAAAGGTTATGTATTCTAAAACCCATGCAAGGCTATGCTATGCCATGTATGCATGTTCTGTGAAGCGTCTATCTGAAGCCTTATCCAAGCAGAACTAGTAGGTGACAGTTGTTTTGGGAAGGCCATCCATATGCATGCAGGGCTGCCAACTCTGTCACATTGCTCTTCAAACTGTGAGTTATTACTCCTTTTTTTGTCCGGTGATGACACCTCCTGGATGCTGCTTATACACTGTGGCAGACATTACATAATATATTGCCCAAGTCTCATCTAAGTCTTCTGTTGACCTTTGATGATTAACATTATGCACATTAATCCTAACCCACTTTGCAACACAACAGGCATAGCCAATAATTACTGGTAGGCCTTGTGAGCTTGTTGGTGATGTATGTACTCTCTACAATGAAACCTGAACAAATTTCAAGCAGGCTTCACAAAAAAAAGAAAAAAAAAGAAAGAAAGAAAAAAAGTTGGCAGCCCTGCTGTTGATACATCATCATGCACATAGGACATTGTCAGTATCCTTCACCGTACCTTCATCTCCACATTGTCTACAGACTGTCTGGGCCAGCTTCCGTTTCAAACTAGTTACCTTGAAACTGATGAAAAGCCTGGACTTCTCTCACTTCCAGGAAGTCCTTCCATTCAAATGCCAGCATAACAGTATAATATAGCCAGTCCTCTATGCAACACTTATGGATAAATACAGTAGGCCCAAGCATGCCAGTACTTTGTCTTCCCTCTCATGCCCAGAATGAGATGTGACTGAGAGATCCAGAGTGAAGTGGGATGACCAAGCCTGGTCTGAGGATGAGTTGATAGACAGACTGACAGACGGGCAGACAGGCGAGCAGACAGACAGACAGATGGACAAATGGGTGAGCACAGACAGAAAGCAGCGCAGGAATGACGTACAGTAGAAGCGGACATGCCTATGTGAGGTGCGCCATCCTGTCACAGGCAAAGGCAGTGGCTGACTGAGAGCTCCACATATCACTCTTACCTGGATACTTATTTTTACCCAGAAAGCAACTCGGACAGTG
Organism: Sardinella longiceps; assembly: GCA_027497455.2. Taxonomy (NCBI): domain Eukaryota; kingdom Metazoa; phylum Chordata; class Actinopteri; order Clupeiformes; family Clupeidae; genus Sardinella; species Sardinella longiceps. Next base: position 4,291,371 of record JAODXP020000013.1, on the reverse strand, counting down.
TCTGAACTCACATAAAACAATGCAGCTGATCCCCCCCTCCCCTTCTGCCAACACAGAGAGTGTCTCAACATGGCAAGGTTCAGCAGTGGGCAAGCAAAACCGACTAGAGGTGGAATGCGATAAGCGGTGATAGGCAGCCAGTGCTGGGAACATCCCCGACGACTTCATGGCACAAAAGATGAAGTGCACAACACCCCCCCGCCACCCACCTCCCAAAAGCCAGAGTGGACATGCTTCCCATTCCACCATGAGGCCGCCGTGGCTGCTGTAACTCTCTACTGCCCTCTTGTGGGCGTTTGCAGCAAATGAATTATCGCTGCACAGATAAGCTTGCACACTTACCGCACCATGGCAGCCATGGGTTATATATGAGGCCTTACAAAATGCATCCAACACATCCTACCTCCTACAGTCGCACACAAACTCTGTGTACTTTTGTTACCACGGTAACAAGGCAGGGAACATCCAGGGCGGTGCCTCAGAATGTTTTTTTTTTTTTTTTTTTTTTACTTCAAGCAGGTGGAGTGAGTTGAATTGCACCTCGTGTAACAATTCATCATGTCACTTTTTACGGAATGTTGAATGAACAGAGCATGCTGGGAAACTGAGGTGACGGGGTGATGTCATGGTAACAGTCGACAGGCACCGTCAGGGATTAAAGATTTCTGGAGCAATGTTAGAGCTACTCGCAAATAAGTAACATAGGAGCAAGTTGAAAGAAAGAGACTCTCCCTCCGCTTTCCATAGTATATCCTAGAAAGGGAATCAAGCACTCATGGGCTTATTCTATAATCACATCGGGCCTTAGGCCTTGTCTCTGAAAGCATTTACATGAAGGACACACAGGAACATGAATACTGACAGAACACTGATGGAAACGCTTGATGGTCCATTTACACAGTTTACTGGTATCTCCGGAGACTTGCAATCAATGTACTTGAAATAAAAATAAAAATAAAATTGAGGGCAATAATTTTAAATCTGGACACATAAATAAGAATTCAGTGTTTGTTTGTTTGTTTGTTTTTCAACCACAGCAAAAGTGGAAAATTAAGTTTGGAAAATTAAATTTCACACAGATTACTTTCATTCCAAATTCCAAAAAGTCCAGAATTCTATGTCATGTACACAAGGTGCTCTGAGGTTGTCCTCAGGAAAATATGCATGTAAAAAAAATCTATGATAAATGACCAAGCTATGTATGCCATCCGTTTGTCATTCATATGCAGTGCAAATGAGTTTGGAGGATGTAAAATTTGGTATGTAAAGTTTATGACAACACCGACAGAGCAACAGACAGACAGACAGACAGACAGACAGAAGGACAGACAGACAGACACAAACAGACAGACACAGACAGACAGAAGCGAGCAAGCTGACTAATTCCCTTTACCTACACCTGAGACGACAGTACCTGAGCTGGTATATAGTTCTGTCAGGGAGAGACAGAGACAGACAGGAAGAGAGGAGACACGTAAGAGAGAGAGCAAGCACAGAGAACAAGCACAGAGAAAAAAACACAGGGGTTGAAACAGAAAAGTGGTTGAGAAAGTGAGAAAGGGAAGAATGAAATAGACAAGAAAGAAGGATGAGAGAGGACACGAGAGAGAGAGATAAAGAGAGAGAGAGAGAGAGAGAGAGAGAGAGAGAGAGAGAGAGAGAGATAAAAAGATAGAGGGTGAAGACAAAAGAGAGTGTACATTCTGACATTGCACATGACATGACTGACAGGGAAATGTTTATTCTAAGTAATGGGGCCAGTGGCAGACATGAAGCTCCATGTCCTTTAACTGCTCCCATCTCTAGCACCCTGGAGTCACTGCTGCTCATGGTTACTCTCCCTGCTTCTACTCTTCAATCCAGACCCTACTGTAGTATATAGGCTTCCCTCCTTCACTCCCTCTGGCTCCCACCCTCAGCTAATATAGCTACTAGCTAGCTAACTAGCTCTTGTTAGCGCCTGCTGCACAGATGACTGGGGAAATCAGTCCCTATGCTACTGCTGCATACTGTAGAAACACCTCAGGCATTAGCTGCTTTGCTGGTGTTATATTAGTGCGTCTGCAGGCCTTTGCTGATTCCATGCTGGTTGATTCTATGAGAACAAAACACTTAGCATATATAACTACTGTATATTGAGTGTACTCAAAGACTACATGGGAATCTATATGTTGAGTATACTCAAAGACTCCATCTCATGAGATGGGCAAGTAGAGATTTGAAAATGTTAATTAGTGCTCATTATTCTTCTGGCTTTTAGTAGTCTGGAAATAGTGGGTTGTAATCTCAGTTTCCACCACTGTGTCCATGAGCAAGGCTAAGTTGCTCTAGGGGAGACTGGCCCTGGGGCAAATAATGGTTGAGAAATGTAAGTCATTCTGGATAAAAGCATCTGCTAAATAATTAAATGTAAATGTAAATGTAAAACCAGCATATGAACCTAGACCAGCAAACAACAGGACAGCAGCTTAATGCTATGAGCAGATGTCTATGACTGGCATGACCAGGAAACAGTGCCTTGACTATGGCACAGATCCCAGTGAGCATAGGACTGTTCACTGGGTACAAAGTACTCTTTTTTCACGAGAGAAATCTATTTGTGCTCCTGTCATCCTGCTAAAACAGAACAAATGTGGCACCCTAGCTGTTTGCTGACACCGTTATTAGCAATAGCCTCCTATTCTTAGCTGTGCTTGTGCCTTGAAGCATGCAGCTAAATATGGACACAGAACGTTGAAACAGCGGTGCTTGCCACCACCGTTCAAACGTACAATACAGTACAGTACAGTGCTGTGCTACTGTCTTAAGGATTACATTTTTCTCTACATAATAACCTAAAAGATCCAAAGGGAACCATGTGCTTACCACAAATCCAATCATTTATTTGTGGTGTGTGTGTTCCCCCCCCCCCCCCCAAAGAAACAGAAAAAAAGAGAAAGCACAGTAGCTGTAAACGTGAGGGACAAGTTGCTGTAGATATTCTTGGCCCATTAGAGTGACTTTAAGATTTGACTCTTCATAGAAAGTTTGACTGTCTACACAGTCAAAAAACTCTGTAGACATTCAGTGTGTATGAGATTGTGTGTGTGTGTGTGTGTGTGTGTGTGTGTGTGTGTGTGTGTGTGTGTGTGTGTGCGTGTGTTCTTCTAAGAGTGTGTATGTATATGACAGAGAGTGTGTATATGTGTATGCGAGTGTGTGGTGTGTGTGTATGCATGTGTGTGTGTGAGAGAGTGTGTGTGTGTGTGTGCTCACCTTCGTTGGAGAAGTTTGGCGACTCCTCGGCGCTGACCTCTCCTGACCCTACGGGCGTAAAGGCCGCCAGGAAGAACTTGTAGCGGGTGTGGCGGTCAGGCACGCGCAGGGTGAACGACGTCACATTGGGCTGGAAGCTCTTTACCTCCTCTTTGCCCACCTGTGTCCCATTCACTATGACACACACACACA